>OV839568.1:72708488-72744858 GCA_929447395.1 Epistrophe grossulariae | reverse complement strand
TCAATACAATCAGCTGAGCGGTTAAGATGAGGATGGACATACTCTGATGCACCAAGTTACTTATCCGTCTTAGACTTGGCAGCTTTTCATTCTCCTCGATTCCATACACGCTGTTTCCGGTCAATAACCGCAGGTTTCGGCTTCCTTGTCGCCTCGGGCTGGCATTGAAGACTGACTCTCTTTACTGGAGAATTAATGTTCAATCGTTCGATGAATTAATGAATGAGTAGGGGTGGGTATTGCACTGCGACCTTAGGATCTATTGTGCCCCCATTATGAACTGGTTGAGGTTACTCATACTACAGTTCGTCCTCCAGATTCGTTCCTTTGAGAATTTGAAGTATTTTTAGAGATTGTATTTTGCTCTCATCTATATGGTAATATGGTAACTACCCAGATATCTTTGTCTTTGATGCACTAGAGCATCACATTTACCTATTTTGTGGTCCGGTGTCTCCTCATGAGCGTTGCAGAATCTGCAATCTGAGCAGTGCTCACTAGACCAAGGATATTGAGGTGTCTTCTCAGCTTGCAGTGGCCTGTGAGGAGACCCGTTATTCTTCTAAGGTTATTCCTACTTAAGCTGATGCATAATAAGAAACGCTCTCGGTTATAGTTCCCGAGTAAGAGTTTAGCCTGCCTCAGTTTGGGGAGTTCTTTCCAGATTTTTGATCTATTTGCCTCCTCTTCTGATTTGATTTTGTTTTTAATCATATTCTCTCCTATACCACAATAGGGCTCTGGCCCCGTTAGGGGTGTCGTTGCTACTATTTTTGCTAGGGTGTCAGCCTCTTCATTGCCTTGGACACCAATGTGGCCTGGTACCCAATAGAGAGTGACCTTGTTTTTCTTGCCCAGTTCATTTAAAGCCTTTAGTGCGGCTTGGCTGTCTGACATAATAGCAATGTTTTGGTTTTTGTAGTTTCTTTCGAGGTTCCGTTCTGCACATTTTCCTATGGCGTTTACTTCTGCCTGGAATATGCTTGCAGACTGTCCCATCATCGGTAGAGAGATTTCGGTTCTAGGCGCAAAAACCCCTGCCCTAGTCCCTTCAGAAGTTCTCGATCCATCTGTATACCACTTGATGGTGTTTGCTTTAAGACTGTAGTTCACCGTTTCACCTATCCAGTCTTTTTTGCTGCTTAACTCCGTTCGAAAGTGTTTTTCGAAGTTATGTTTTTTTATCATGCCGTCTCGAGGAATGTCAAGAAGTTTTGTTACTGTGGACTTGATGATGGTGCTCCTTTCTCTAAACCCAATGATCTTACTTGTCCCAGTACCCTCCTTAGCAAATCTCATGATGGCTCCCTAAGCAGCACTTTCTATGACCACGTGAAGTGGACTTAGATGCAGGATATTTTCCAATGCTGCTGTAGGGCACGTTCGCATTGCTCCAGTTATGCATATGCATGCAAGCCTTTGCACTTTCTCTAGTGATTTCCTAGTTGTTGTTAATTCAGTTCTTTTATGCCACGCAACCGCCCCATAGGTAATGAATGGTCTTACAATCATGGTTTACATCCATCTAATTATGTTTGGTTTGCAACCCCATGATTTACCTGCAAGTGTAATGCCTATATATTTCACCTCCTTTTGGGTGTCGATTACTTCTCCAGCCAACCGGATAGGTTTGATGCGTGATAGAAGTTTTTTCTTGGTATATGGTACTATTGTCGTCTTCGTAGGGTTAATTTTTAAACCCACTGAAATACACCATTTCCTAGATATAGTCAGTCCGTTTTGTATTATGTCACAAAGAGTTTCTTCGAACTTTCCCAAGGCTATTATAACAATGTCATCAGCAAAGTAAGACTTTCTAGTAATTCATCCACTACAAGACTCCACAGTAAGGGTGATAATACCCCTCCCTGAGGATAACCTCTTGTTGTGATGACTTTCTGGACACTTTGTCCTGCGTGTGATTCCGCCGTTCTTGTACTTAGCATTTTACCTATCCATCTGATTATAGTGATGGGTACTCCCTTCCTTTCAAGAGATTTGTCAACAGCTTCGTGAGAGGTGTTATCAAAGGCTCCTTCAATATCAAGGAAGGCACATATGGCAGTTTCTTTTGAATCTAAAGCTATCTGTACAGTATTTGTGAGTTCATAAAGAGCGGTTTCTGTGAATCTTCCCGCTCTGTAAGCATGCTGGCGATGATTTAGAGGCATGCTTACTAAAACTTCTGATCTAATGAAGCTTAAGCTAATTGGCCTGAATGACTTTGGATGAGTTGTATCTTTTTTTCCCACTTTGGGAATAAAGATCACCTTTGCTCTTCTCCATAGACTTGGTATGTACCTAAGTGCGATACTACTTTAAAGCAATCTAATAATATAGGGCATTAATTCCTCTTTCCCTTTTTTGTAGAAGGGCTGGGAAGATTTTTCCTTTTTGCCCTTCTAATTTCCCCGTTATATTTGGTCAACTCTGCAGAGTAATTATTCCACTCTTCAGTACTCTTTGCTTTATTGAAAAGTTTTCTTACCTTGGATCTTAGTTTTGACAGATTATTGTTCTGCCTTTTAATGGGTTTGAGGGGACAACTGAGTTCATAGGCCTCATTAATTGCCTCACTAAACTCATTTACTAAGTGTTCTAGCTCAAGGTTACTATTTGTCGTTTCTACTGCACCTAATCGTTCGAGGTTTGTCTTAAGAACGTTTTTGTAAAGGCTCCAGTTTGTTTTCTTAGGATTCCTGCCAGAAGTATTCTCTGTGAGCATGTTATCTAAGGTAAACACTATAATTCTATGGTCAGACATAGACGGTTCGTTGGATACTCTCCAATACCTAATCAAGCGACTTAGGTTCCGGGTCCGAAACTTCTTTTCTTACTCAAGTTACAAAGGTAGGTGTATTCCCTACGTAGTATATATCTAGATTTTTCTCGATAATAAAGTCTTAAATGTACTCACCCCTTTGATTAATATCGGTGCTACCCCATGTGGGGATGTGGCAATGTCAATTTGTTCAAGACGTTTTGACTTTTTGGGCTATATAAACATCTTGGTACAGCTAATATAGAGTTTTGTTGTATCTTTTACTCTATTCACACTCCCCCAACAGTGGACCAAATATCCGTAGAAAAATTTTACTTTCGAAAGAACCCATTATCAACTCTCCCTCTCTGCTCATCATCCAACAATCGGTACCCTTGTATAGCAAGCAACATTGGCAGTATGAAGGTTTTTTAGAACATGCACTTCGTTTTACGCGTCTCAGACCATTTTTTTTGTCAAACTGAAGAAGCAGCGGTTTCCTATGGTATAATTATTTGACGGATATCCAATAAGATATCATTCGTGGAGTAAATTTGTATCCTAAGTTGGATGAACTCCTTATAACTAGTACATCGAAGTATTGTTACATTGTATATACATAAGTATACTGAAAATCGCATTGTTTTACTTAGCATCGTATTAAATTATAGTTTTAACATCGACTAAAATTTTGCTCTAATCATATTCAATTTCAGATACCCAGCCAATATTATATATGAGACGGCAAGGAATTGTGCGAATTTCCTATTCTCCTGGAAAAGTTCCTACATGGCGACACGTGCAAAAATTGAAAATTCAGGTGTCGGATCGCGGTGGGAGTTTGATAGAAAAACTTTGTTTAATGAAGTAGACCACATAAGTCGAATCTGTCAGGATATTGCATACATTGCCAAAGTTTTTGTTCAATTTGAAAATCTTTTTGGATACCGGCTAAAATCAATTCTTATCGATCCATCAATTGTTGACACAATGATGGAAAAAGTTTACTGCCTTTTAGGAGACATAATGCGAGTTGATTATGATATATTTCGCCCAGCAAACTGGGAGAATTGGGAAGACACTTTAGATGGATTTAATCGAAAACTCAATAATGTGGAATCTGAAGCCAAAATGGTGATTGATCAATGTGTTACTTCATTAAGATCTTCATATTTGGGTCTTGCATTACTCAAAGATATCAATGAAATTGATACCAGGGACAAATTGGCCGAATACATATCTGAGAAGCACGAAAATATACTTCGATTTTTTGTTACAGAAATAAATACTATTGAATATGAGTTTACAGTTGAGTTATAATAATTTAAACTTATTTTGTTTGTTGTTCTTATGGCTAAATATTTATTTATTATTTACAAAAGAACAATAAGAAAAAGCCTCCAATTGGGAAGCATCAGCCAGCAAGTATTGCAACTATTCGTTGGACTCGTTTACTAAACAATAAATTGAAGACATCGGTTTTGGCTTTCAAAAAGGTATATGAACAAATAATTTGAAAAAAAATATGCATTCTTACAGTCCTTTAATAAAGAAGTATGAAAATCTTTTGGCGCATTCACATTCCTTCTTTTTTTTGTCATATTTATGACATAAAACCTTTTGTTACTTTAAGGAATGAAATGTTCAATCAATTTAATAAACGTTTTAATCATTCGACATCGTTTGCCATATAAAAACGTCGAAACATATTGCTTCTTTGAATACCACCTGTTCCAGAAAAAGCCTAACAACACATTTTCCATCATCATTGGATGATGCGGAAATGGAAGGCGTATGGGTGTATGGTCGTATCATGTAGTTAACGCAAACCACAGCTTGAAGTCATTGGATTGTGCATCCAAAATTTATCTGAAACTAAAAGAATGGAATATGATATGCAGTTGAAATTTCTTATTTTTGAATCCTTTTTTTCTAATTCCGATATCCCGCGAAATCTCCAAATTTGGCGGATATGTCTTTTTTCATAAAAAAAAAGATATCAGAATTACGTGCTACAATTTTTTGATGCATGTCATGTGAATCACCCTGAATATCCCTTTGGGGCCTTATTCCTATTTCAATGCTCCAAGATATTTGTTCGTGCAATGTTTAAGCAATAAAGTAAAAAAATTCATTGTCTATTTTGTTTCGCCTAGTTTAATTCGAAATACAGAATAGAACTTCACATTCTTGAAAGGAATTTGGAATATATTTGTTTTCATACTGAAATATACATACATATTACTGAAATATACATACATATTACATGTACCTACATACCTACATATGTATATATTATTTTTTAATTTTGTTTTACGATTTCAGCTAGAGCATTCGCCAGATCTCAAAAACAGTTATTTAAAGCGGAGTACTTTTAAACAATACTATGAATTAGTAAACCTAATGTATTTATTCGAACAAGATATTTACGACAAGTTTACTAAACAGTCAACTTACAATGTGAATGCCGTTATGCGGAACAATATTCTGCTAATAGAAATTTGTAATAAAGACTCTCGTAAGTATGTTTTTGTTTTTGTTTTTAAAAATTATTGAATTAAATATTAAGTTTTAAAGATAAATGATTTAAAGAATTTGAACATTTTATACGTTCAGTATAGTGTATATCCTAAAATATATAACAAAATTTTGAGTACTATTAAAGAAAAAAGTCGTAATTATATACCGAATTGAAATTAATTAATATTATTATTATTTATTGTATTATTCATACTTGAATGTCAGTTTATTAGACTTGACCATTCTTTATTCCGTCAATTTCATTGAATTTCTGAACAACAACAACAACTTAAAGGTGCTACCACCAATGGTATACGAATTAATTTATAATTCGTTTTAATTAATTATTTGACTGGAGATATAGCTTTTTCAAGGGGTGCCAAGCCCTATCATCGGTCTCCTTATTAGTGGTGCTGAGCTTTAATCCAATTTTATTATGAAAAACTTTCTGCATACCATGAGATTCGAACCCACGCATATCAGATTTGCTCAGTCTTAGAAGTCGTATATAATTAATTAAAACAAAAATCCACAAAAAATTTTGTTGTGATATAATTAGTAAAAATTAAATAAATAAATGAAATTTGTTTTTTTAAAAATTGAGAAAAAATTTTTAAATCATTTTATTTTTATTTTATTGTTTTCACTTTTCATATATCCAAATATAAAACACAACATGGAGACAAAAAAAAAAATAAATAGCATTCAATTGAATTTTGAATTAAACAAAAACTAAAAACAAAAAACAAACTGAAAATATAGTATGTAGGTACCTATTGTAAAAAATAATTATACCACGTAGGTATGGTCTAGAAGTAAATCAATTTTAGATCGTCTGTTCAGTACAATTTTAATTATATTATAAGCATTTAGGTGTATCTGAAGATGTGAGCCTTGTGGCCTTATTGGAATGAAGATTTGTGTACAGTGCATTGGTATTATAATTTAGGCCTTTGTTGAAATCAGATTTGTGAATATCACAATGTGTTGTGATAAAACATGAAATTAAATAAAATTGCTATAATATATAATATATTTGAACTACTTTTAAGTCAAAGGACTCCATAAATAACTATATCGACTGATATTTTTTGATAAATAAACTGAATAAATTATTTTTGTAATTGCTTTATATCGATACAGGTACGAAATTTAATAAAATCGTAAGAGCCGTTTTCGATAAATTAAAGAGCAAATTAAAACCTTTCTAGATTAAACAAAAATAAATTTGGTAGCTCTACACTCAGGGATGAAAAATCGCATTTTAACATTGTATCAAAAGTTAAAAAAAAGTTTTTTTTTACAAATTTTTACTAAAACAAAATGACAATATAACATATATTAAGGCTCATTTGCTAAAATAAAACTTGAATATTTTATTTCAACATAAGCGCTTATGTGAAAGTTTTCGCAGAATATTAAATATTAAAGTGACAGTTTACGATGAGGAAAAGGTAGAACATAAGCGTTTAAATAGAATTAAGATATTAGTTTCGTATCAGCAAACAGGTCTAAATAGCATAAAAATCAATAACCTAAATAACATCCAATAGGTACTGTAAATGAAATATTTTATAATTTTATTAACTCCAAAATATGGTATTTATTTTAAAAATTTCAGTGAAATTAATTGCACGTGTAACTGAAGAATCTTCAACTCGTAAGGTAAGTAGTAAATTTTAAAAAAATCTTATGATTACATGTTTAGGTATATAATTATTATTATTATTATTTACTATTCATTACATAAATGTAAAGACTAATATAAATATTAACAGCTTGAGCGTCTTAGGCTTTCTGCTGAGATTACAATTAATAATTACCCTAACTCCGAATTTATTTTGCTGTAAGGTTAACTATTTTCAGTTGATATAGGCTAATATGAAAATGAACAAAATTTAGTACATACTACAGTGAAAGCTCCCTTAGGCCGCCTAAGAGAGTTGTCCGTCCATAGGAAAAAATTATAACTAATTAAAAAAAAAAAAAATATACAAGAAACAAGACACAAAAACAGACCACATGTTGCAGAAATAAAATCCGTTATACATTTCATCACAGACAGTGATTTTGTGGCATGCACCACTCATACACTGTGTGTGCTACATTGTTATTTTCGTTAGTTAGTGTGTCTTGTTCGTTCGCATCTATTGCCGCCGCTAAAAGCCCTTCCATACTATCCCACTGAGTATTAATACATGTCAAAAAAGTGTGAAACAAATCATGTATAATAGTGTGGAAACAAAATATGATATTCCTAGCCTACACGATTTGACATTGTGTTAATACATGAGAATTTTTAGAAATGGTTCTAATTCTGTCACACATTTCATCACATTTTTATAGGTTAAATTAAACTGTTGTGTGTGGTCAAAAAATGAAAAGAAATTTATCTCACACAAATTTGGCAGTAGCATGGAATTCTTTTCCACTTTGTATTAATACTCAGTGGGATAGTGATAGGGCTTTAACGGGTGGGAACGTTTTTAATACAAGAGAAGATATGGGAAAGTGTTGATGAAAATAATAGTTGAAATTTACAAATTACAAAAGGTTTTTGTCCGCCTAAGAGAATTAGATTTGACAAATTGCGTCTGATATTCTTGTCCGCGTCCGGGTAAGGGAGTGTCCGCTTAAGGGATCATAAAATGTATGGAATTTAAGTTCGTGAGAATTTTTCCGCTCAAGAGGATTGTCTGCGTAAGGGAGTTGTCCGCAATAGGAGCTTACGCTGTAATATGAAAACACATTGGTGGCATGGTGAAATTATTAAAAATTATTGCACCTAAATTGCACATAAAATTGCAGATCTGCGTAGAGTAATTTGAGTTTAATAAGTCAGTCCATTAATTATGTTCGTTTTTCTTCAAGTGAGTATGTGTGATGGATTTAAATACATTTTTTTGTTTTTTATTATTGATTGCCTATGCAATCATGAAAACGGTTTTCATTCGATTTGAAAGGCAAATCTTGCACACACTCTCCCTAGTTTTTACACTCAAAACTAAAAAAAAAAACTAAAAATGTTATTTTTTTAACTCCCTTGTTATTTTTGACTTCTATAAAATTTTTTATTCCATAGTTCTTTTTTCTTTGTCCGCTTTCGAATCACATATTTTGAGTACCTTTGAGTTTTAATTGGACTTGTGTTTAGATATGAAATATTTTCCTTTTTTCGGATATTCAAAAAATAAATTTGTTCTTTTAATTAATTTTGTATTTTAAAATATTAAACTACCCGCTACCGATGAGTGAATTACCTTTTCCTTTTTTTGATTTTCACAATTTGTAACAATGCTTGACATAGACACCTAATTGAATAACTTACAACAATATTTTCCAACCATATAAATATTTCGAAAATTACTTTTGGTTTCAATAATAATCAATTGTTCTTAATTTTAAAATCTACTATAATTTAACTGTAAATAAAGAAGAGATAGCTACACATATTTTCGGAAATACAGGTGAAATCGAACCTTAATTGAATGCAATTGAAACTTTTTGAAAGAAAATTAATAAAAATTAATTACTGTATTAAAATCCGTGCAAAAAAACGTTTTTTCGCTAATTTTGAGGTAATTACATCTTCTCTTTTTCATTTAAATTTCATTTTTGTACTCTCCATTTTTTCTTTAATAAAAAAAACTTTAAAAACTCATGAATTGATTAACTGAAAAGTATTAGAAAAATTCTAAAAGGATTTTAAAGGGAAGGAATACAAAATTACAAGTTTTGTTTAGAATAAATACTTAATACCTCAAATTTAGCAAACAAATTTTATTTACACTAAAAGAATCAGAAAACTTTAAAAAAATAATTTGGTAGAACAATTCTAGTATCAGATTTGAATTTAGGGAATCAAAGAATTCGAAAATGTATTACATTTTTGCAACAGAAATCAATCCCTTTCGCAGGCATGTGTGTAATCGAAGCTATTTAAAACTTCTTAAAATAGAAACCTCAGAGTAATTTGTTCGATATTCTTTTTAATTAATATTTTGTATAGATTGACGCAAATAAAGACGAAATAGATGGCATATCACCTAGGGGTGGATTTATAAGAAAAATAACAAAGTTTACTATAATTGCAACTCTGGTTCAATGGATTGTAAGTCGACCACCTCAAATGGATGATTTATTACCAAAATCGAAAGAATATTTAAGAATTATGCAAGCAAAGAAGTTGATAAAACCAGAAGAAAAGTTTCGAATGAAGCAATGTGAATGTATGTCAACAAAATATCTGTATTCGTTCTAAAATCTTTTAAACTTTTAAAATTTATTTGTTTTTAAGTAATTATTCAAGCAAACAACCAGGAATATATACCAACTTGGAGAGAGTTGGTCGGTGACCAAGTACTGATCGAACTCGAAATACAGTTTAAAGTTAATATTTCTAAAGGTAAAGAAGTGTTTAAAAGGGTGCAGTGCAATAAGACCCGCGGAAATAAGGCCCTGGGGTCTTATTTCCAAAAATAAAGGAAAATAGCAACGAGAGCTGTTTTTCCTTTTTGAAATGGAAACAAAAGTTGTGGGTTTTAATTCTTTTTCAGGCGCCTGCCTGACGACTGAACATAACCTAAGCGGATTTGCGTGCAGAGCGGTACAAAGCTCCCCAAAAAGGGAGTTAAAATTAATGGAACCCCCGAAGCCGGCCACCCTAAATACTAATATCCAGGAAAACTATTAACACAATCCAAAATCGTTTCGATATGAAATCATTGACTGACAAATATTTTAAAGCAAAGTTGAAAATATTGAATCAAACTTTAAATATGGGTCTTAATGCCCATTCAGAAAGGCAAAAACTCCCGCAGGTCTTAATGCTTTTTTGTGGTGGGTCTTATTGCCACTCTTAAAAGGAAAAAAAAATCCCGTGGTTGTCAATTCCCTTTTTATGGGAAATATGACGCACGGGCTTTATTTCGGCGGGTCCTTATTGCACCGCACCGTTTAAAAGATATATACATATTTCGTTTCGAATGATCTTTTGATCTTCCAGATATCTTTAATGTATTACATGAAGGGCAAGAATTCGAACATCTGGGATTTAAACTACCTGATGCGATACGAACTGCCATCATGAGAAAAAATTTGCTTTTCACTGATTATGAAGCCATTCAAGATGTTATTAGTGAATATAACAACATTATAAGCACACTTTCACTATCAGAGGTAAGAATTAAATTATATTTTCAACAGTTTTTGTAATGGTTTACCTTGTTAGGCTAAAAAAACATACTCGAGGAGCAGAGCGAATAAAACAAAAAAAATGTCTTCGTATAAGAGCTTTCAAACGGAGGGGTCTAGCAGCGAGTTATTAGCTCTCATAAGAAAACATGTATTTGTTTTTAACGCTCTGCTCTCGCATCACCTCTCTGCTCACAGACGACTTAAATATTTAAGTAAAATGGACCATAATGGTATATACTTTATATAACAAACCAAACATGGTATGACTTAAATATTTAAGTAGACCCTAAATAATGAATATTACATGGTACGGACTCTTAAGTATGAAACATGTGATGTATGGTTCATTATTTAGGTATAGTCCATACCATTAGGTATGGTTGATTTTACTTGAATATTTAAGTCGTCTTTAAATTTGGTTATTGGTAAGGCCACATTGAATCATCGAATTGTATTCATAATCTAATCTATATATGTACATATATAAATGAAAGTCGTGTTAGTATAACTATTTATAAGTCAAGAACGGCTGAACTGATTTGGCTGAAAATTGGTGGGGAGGTATCTTAGAACCAGGAGAAGGACAAAGGATACTTTTTATCCCGTTTCCGTGGGACGTGACATGAAAAATTTATCAGTCGACCTGAAGTGAAAAATTTATCAGTCAAAAGTCAAAACATCAATGTTTGTTCCTTATAGCACCGGAATGGTTAAGAAAGTTGTTTGAGGAAAATCCGACCACTGCAACGGACATTGTCATTAAAATTCATTTTTCAATAATAGTAGAAAAAATAAAAGAAAAATTTATAAGAAAAAAATTAATTTCCACAGGAAATATAATGTACTTAATATGTCAATTGAAGAAAATTAATTAAACGAAATTTTTTAACGGATCAAAAATTAATTCACGAAATATCTATTCTTCTGTATGTATAAAAATGAATTGCTGTTCGTTAGTCTCGCTAAAACTCGAGAACAGCTGGACCGATTTGGCTAATTTTGGTTTTGAATTATTTGAGGAAGTTCAGAGAAGGTTTAAAAGGTGAATAAATATGAAAGTTGTTAACTATCTTTGACATTTGACAATCAACTAATATGTCGATCGATATCCCACACAAAGACGATTACCGCTACGTGCGCGAGAACTACGAACAGCAATTCATTTTTATGCAACGGACATTGTCATAAAAATTCATTTTTCGCTACTTTAGTGCAAAAAATAAAGTAAAAATTTATAAGAAAAAATTAATTTCTATAGGAAATATATTATGTACATACATAATATGTCAATTGAAAAAAATTAATTAAACGAAAATTTTTAAATGAATTAAAAAGGAATATGAAAAAGACAATAATAAATGGTATGTGCACTGTGCATTGTGCATATTGAAAATAGTTAGATCAAAAGGTATGTATGAAAGTATTAAAAGAAAGTTAAAAATAAATAAATAGGGATTAAACAGTTAAGGTTATCCCACATCAACGCGAGTCTTTCGTGGCGACGACGAAAACAATAATAACAACAGGTGGTTGTCATTGAAAACAACACATTGTTATTATTGTTTTCGTCGCCGCGACAGATTCGCGTTGGTGTGGGGGAACCTTTAAAGAAATACTCAAAACAAATTAAAAAAGTTGTATGTGCATAAGAGAGATCGAAACTCTATGCCGATTATTGAAATTGGTTTCCGCGTCCGGTTATTAGAGACTCCGCTTATGGGAGACTTATTACTATGAATTTAAAGGTTAACCAAAACCAACGCGAAACATTGGGAACGACGACGAAACTTTTGCCTGTAAAAATTATTTACAAGACGATAAATGATTCACACAAAGCAATGTGAATTGTGACGATCGCGATGTGACTTATGCGAAACGTTTGTAAAATATATTGACACCCGAAAGTCACTTCGCGGTCGTTTCGAATGTTTTGCGTTGGTTGTATTTCCTAAAAATGCCCCCTAAAAGACAAAATATAGGAAGAAATACACGCAAAAAAAAAAAATAATGAAAATGAAGAACTATACGAACAACCCATTGAATCAGTGCGCGTAAGAAATTCACGGTCACATTCGAATGAAACAAACGGACAAACTGAATTAAGAATTGAAAATTACCGTAGATAAGGAAACGAGCAAGAGAAATTTTAAAGCATAATTTTTTTAATGAAAGGGGGGTTGCAGGCTGCGGAGTAGAAGCGGTTTGATAACAGTTATACAAAATATACAAAAAATTCGACTTTTGAGTTATTAAAATACCTAACGCGAGCTATAGCAATCTTCCATTGCGTTTAAGGTTATTCCACTATCCCAAATTCTTCACAAAGGTCGATTTGTCGTACATAAATAACATATTAATATTTTATTTTCTTAATTTTTTACGAAACCAAGATTTGTCAACCCGTGCGAAGCCGGGGCGGGTCAGCTAGTATTTAATTAAGAAATTAAAAAAAAATAATAGGTAGGTACTAGGTAGGTATCTTTTAACAAATTGCTATAGAAAGTTCGATTGTGTTGACAGATGAATTGAAGTCTAGAATGAAAGTGCCTTTTTCATCTCTTTATCTTAAAATTTTTAATTTGACAAGCGAGGCGAGTTTGTGGATGAGGTAATAAATCAAATTTTATAACACTAGTTTACAATCAAAAATAACGTTTAATTGCCAATGAAGATCACATCTATTTTTTCTGATTGCCAATGACATCTATTTTTTTCTGATAAGTTTAAGAATTTGAAAGGTCAAAATTATCCAAAAACTATATTTCTTGTGGGTGTTTAGTTCATTTCGTTTCATTTAAATTTACCCGGATTTTTTGAATATTACAAAAATATTGTGAAATTTTTAAGAAAAAAATCAATTTGAAACATATTTTTTTAATTTTTCAATTTTCAAAATGTTGAGTTTAAAAATATAAATCTTGAAAATTATAAATAAAATCAAAAAAACTAAAAGAAAATTAAATTAATTAATTAATTAATTATTGTTTTTTTTTTTTAATTTTGTTTCTATTTAAATTGTTTTAAAGTGGGGACAAAAATCCCGCTCCTGGAAAATTCATTTCTATTTTTGACCCAATTTACACGCTCTAGTGTTTTGATGCAATGTTACTTAAATCACCCTATATATTATTTAAACTTCCAAAGTAGTGAAAAAGCCAAACTTCAGTGCTTGTATAACTAAACGACTATAACGTGCGTTGGTATGCTTTCTGTTAATACCTCATGGTTTTTTCTAAACTTTTCTTTTTTTTTTTGGTAAAATTTGTGTTCTCATTAATGTTCAAAAATACGTTTTTTTTTGGATACATATATCATTCAAACTCCTCAACTTATCTGAGAAAAATAAATGTTATTTTTAATTGTAATTTAATAGTACCTAACTAACATATAGAACTGGAGTGCGTGAAGTTGGCCCCCCTTTTTAGGAATTTGTTATTTTTGAAAGTTGTTCCAGGTTGTTCCCGATTTGTTCCGCATTGTTCCAAGTTTTTTTTTGAAAAATATTAAAAAATGGGGGTTTTAGAGCCAAAAAACTGTTTTTGACCTAGCCCCCCTTTTTTCGAAAATCAAATTTTTGAAAGTTGTTCCAGATTGTTCTAGTTGTTCTGAACATTGTTCCAAGTTTTTGGACCTCTATGTTCAATATTTCAAAAGTTTTGGGCAAAATTCGGGTTTCAAAAAGTGTTCTAATCATTGTTCCAAAAACTTAAAATTATAGGACGTGCATTTTTAAAGATAAAACCTTCCAAACATTTTTTCAAAAATCCAAAAAAACGGCTCTCAAATATTTTATTTTTTTTTTAATGCATTAACTTTTGAAACCTGATGATAAATGCATGTATTGAAAAAAAGTTCTGACCTTACATTCGTACTATCAGCGTAAAAACTAACTTTAAAAAAACATCTCCGAGTTTTTTTAACTTTTCAAAAGCACCCCTGCCCCCCTTTTCCAAAAATCCAAAATCTAAAACTTGTTCCAAGTGCAGAATACCTCAAATCCAATTGTTCCAAAGAATCATCAAAAAATATTGAAAACTAGGGCTCTTCTAAATTGTTCCAGACTTTCGTTTCGTTGCTTAAAATCTTCATATTCTAGAACAATCTGGAACAACTTTCAAAAATTTGATTTTCGAAAAAAGGGAGGCTAGGTCAAAAACGGTTTTTGGTTCTAAAACCCCCATTTTTGATTATTTTTCAAAAAAAAAACTTGGAACAATGCGGAACAAATCGGGAACAATCTGGAACAACTTTAAAAAATAACTAGTTCCAAAAAAGGGGGACTCTAACTTCACGCACTCTATTGAATTGTTAAAAAACTGTTAGGGAAAATCGTATTTTGCTCGAAAACGACTGCTAGTATTTTGATAAATTTGTTCCTGTGTATTAAATTTGGAAAAGTCTGCCATTTGATCGGAAACTAGTTTTAATTATTCCACCGATTTTAATGATATTAACCGATTCGAGAATTTAAATTTATGTTTGTATAATTTTATATATGTTTTTATACATAATGTGTACTTACATTCATCTGCGAAAATAAAACGACCGACTGTGAATATGTGTCGTGTGTTATCTGTCGATTGATCTTTCACTTTAAATGCATAAAACTTGATGAAAATGTAATCGATTTGATAAATCGCTGTAATGATATTTATTGGAGATGTGATTTGTGCAACAATTTTAATTCTGTCAGTTATGAAGCTAAATTGAATGTGTTGACAAAAAAGCTTAATAATCTGAGCAATAAGTTTGAGTTGTTCCGCGAATCTCATGAAGCTAGTACAAGTAAAGCTAAAAAACCATTGATCACTCGCTCAAAAGCTAACACCCCTATTACGGTTGCCAATTATCAATACTATATTTGATATTTATCAACAAAATTACTGAATCGGTATTATCGTTGTCAAAAATCAATTTTTGTGAACTCTTTTTGATCAATTGTGAATGATTCAATTGACATTCTTGGTATTGTCGTTATCAAAATTATTGTTTGTTATCAAATTTTAAGTCAATTACAAATTCGACGTTGATAAATTATTTTGCTGGGATCGTGTAAGCTAAAAATTGTCTTCAATAGAACTTTTTCTGGTGAATATGATGTTGAAGAAGCAAATACTTCGGTGCAAACCAATTTTCGAAAAAAATTACGCGATGTTTTGAAATAAGTTTTATTAGTTTTGGAAAGAAGTAGAATTCACCATGGAACTATAGTTTTTTTTTCTAAGAGTTCCAGGCTGTCTGTCAGTACCTACGTTGTACCAGCGGTTACAGAGAAAAAGTGCATCGAACAATTCTGAAAATAGAATAAGGGGGGAAACCACTTCAATTATCGCATTCTAACGCCGTAGACGTTCGGACTTAAATAATTTTGACGAAGAAATTTATAAATTGAATTACATTATTTTGGTCATTTTTAGCTACAGTTGCGTCATTTTTGTTTTCAATTTTGGACACAGACTTAATTTTCAAGTGGCAACCGTGATCTTGGTGGCGGCCACTAAGACGTCTGTCATGCGCACATTCGCACTGAGTTAGTGGAGGGCTTTCGGATGCAACCAATTTCAAGTGATTTCCCAAAAATCTGAAAACGCAAAAAAAAAACGCATTTTCGGTGACGTCTGTCGGAGGTTTTATGAATAAAGCACATAATTTATTACTAAAATTACAGTACTCAGCTTTATAACTTTGTAGAATCATCTTTTGGTTGACCTAAACAGTTTAATTCAACAGTATAATTTCTGTTAATTTGATAGAAATTGAAATGCCTATCGAAATAGAAACTATTCAAAATATTTTTTTCTTTGTAGTTCACAATGAGCCAAAAATTTATCAATTGTTGTTCATAATACCGAATAATCAATTGATTGACAAAAGCTATCAATAGTCAAATAATTTATTTTTGTTGGGGTTGAAATTGCTGGTGTTCCTGTGGTTGCTGTTGGTGCGGATGTTGATAAAACTGTAGATGTTGCTGCTGCTGTTGCTGATGATGCTGTTTAAATTGCTGCTGAATATGCTACTGAAAATGCTGCTAAAAGTACTGCTGAAAATTTAAATGAAACTGTAACTGAAAATCCGGAAAATCAGATAAATATCCCTAGAACTGTAGGGGGCTCCAGTGATTTTCTGCAAAATGATGTTGTGCAAAAACTTAAACGGTTTCTCCTTGGTAGTTTCCAACCTACTGTAAGTCCTGAAGATATGGTTACACATTTAGCTAATGCTCTTGGTACGTGTCGTGAGATTAAGCTAACGTCTCTCTCATCAGAAATCGACATTGATCAACTAGCTGTGTGTGTAACCCTAAACAACTCTAAGGATGTGTTCATTATATTAAGTTATATACCACCAGGTAGTTGTATTGATTTATATAATTTACTTGTAAAAAATGCCCAATTTGTTTTAAATGCTACACATTCCAATCAGCACTTAATCGGCCTACGTGATTACAACCTTTGTCATTTAAACTGGATCACAACAAAAACATAAATGTTAAAAATACAGCCAAGTTCATCTATATAAAAATCTGTATAAACTCAGTCGTGAATAGTAGTGAGATCTAAAAGTATGCCAAGTTCTAACTTTATGAAGGTTTAATATCAAATATTTTAAGAAGAGCAATATTGGAACAACACCAAGTTATGAGAGAAATTAATTATTTAATGGTTACTGACTAAAATTTGGGGGTTCACATTGACTCCCGTGAAGTTGGCCCCCCAATTTTAAAAAAACTGATATTTTTTTAGAGTTCTGGGTAGATTTGAAAGAGTTCTAGAGTTCTTGCCCAAAAATTGCAATAGTTCCGTGTAATATTGGCCAGAAATAGAAAAAAACGATATGGGGGGCCAACTTCACGCAGCCCCGCTTTTTTCATGAAAAAGAGTTCTGATAAGAAATTTCGGCTCTTGATGAAGAGTTCTGGAGTTCTCAATGGGTTTTGGAAATAGTTCTGCAAAATTGGAATTTAGAAAAATTACCAAAGCTGGCGGGCCAACTACAAACTTAGTTTTTTTTATTTTTCCGGAATTCTGGGGAGTTCTGTTAAGAGTTCTGGGTAGCTTCACAAGAGTTCTAAACAGAACTCCAACAATTTTTTTTGTCCGACCTATACATAAAAAGTTATAGGCTAAAATAAAGTACCAATGCAGAGGGGGTCAATTTCATTAATCATTAATCATTAATCATTAATCATTAATCATTAATCATTAATCATTAATCAATAATCATTAATCATTCATCATTCATCTTTCATCTTTCATCATTCATCATTCATCATTAATCATTAATAATTAATCATTAATCATTAATCATTAATCATTAATCATTAATCATTAATCATTAATCATTAATCATTAATCATTAATCATAAATCATAAATCATAAATCATAAATCATAAATCATAAATCATAAATCATAAATCATAAATCATAAATCATAAATCATAAATCATAAATCATAAATCATAAATCATAAATCATTAATCATTCATTATTCATCATTCATCATTCATCATTCATCATTCATCATTCATCATTCATCTTTCATCATTCATCATTAATCATTAATCATTAATCATTAATCATTAATCATTAATCATTAATCATTAATCATTAATCATTAATCATAAATCATAAATCATTAATCATTCATTATTCATCATTAATCATAAATCATAAATCATTAATTATTCATTATTCATTATTCATCATTAATCATTCATCATTCATCATTAATCATTATTCATTATTTTTTAATCATTAATCATTCAGCATTCATCATTCATATTAACACTATCATAATAATCATAAACATTATCATTGTTAAGTAGGTGGTATATACAGTATTTTACGGATATAAGAAACACTCATATAAGAAAAACTCGCATATAAGAAACACAATAAAAAACCCCTTGTTTTTTCTTTATATATCCTTCTGAAAGTAATCGTATATAAGAAACTCGCCTATAAGCAAAACTCTCTTATAAGAAACTCATTTCTACGTACCAATATCAATTTTTAAAATAAAAAAGGACTGCTAAAAGAAAATTACTTCATCAAAAAACCTTTATCAAAACTTTTTGTTTACCCATCCTTGTGATAACAACCTTTATGAAAGCTTTCTACTTGCCAGTGAAATGACAGCAGCAGTTTTGGGAAAGACCATGAACACTCTGCAAATATTTTGACATTCCGATTAACATTTGACTTGTTGCTATTATGTAAATAGTTTGTCACAACTTCGTTTTCAGGATTTTTTACACATGAAGAATATCTCGTTGTGTCCATTGATTTTATATAAGAAATCTTTCATATATCCGTGTTTCCATATAAGAAATTTTCTTTCTTGTATCCTAAGTTTCTATATAAAAACTCGGATATAAGAAAGAAATTTCTTGGATTTTAAGACTTTCTTATAACCGTGTTGCACTGTACCTACCTTTTTCAGTGTACTAAATTGAAATTAAAACTAAAGAAACCATACATACAACACTTGTGTGCAGTGTGCACACCGGTGTCACCAAAAATTAAAAATGTGTTTTTGTGGTTCTGTTTTTTTTTTGTTCAAGCTAATACCTAACTTTTTATTGTAAATCGGTGGAAAAAAAATATTGGAGTTCTGTTTAGAACTCTTGTGAAGCTACCCAGAACTCTAAACAGAACTCCCCAGAACTCCCCAGAATTCCGGAAAAATAAAAAAAAGAAGTGTGAAGTTGGCCCCTACATAATTTTTTGTTTAAGCTTATAACTTTGTATATGTAGGTCAGACAAAAAAGTTTGTTAGAGTTCTGTTTAGAACTCTTGGGGGGCTACCCAGAACTCTAAACAGAACTCCCCAGAACTCCCCAGAACTCCCCAGAATTCCGGAAAAATAAAGAAAACTATTTTTGAAATTGACCCCCTCTGCATTGGTACTTTATTTTAGCCTATAACTTTTTATGTATAGGTCGGACAAAAAAAATTGTTGGAGTTCTGTTTAGAACTCTTGTGAAGCTACCCAGAACTCTAAACAGAACTCCCCAGAACTCCCCAGAACTCCCCAGAATTCCGGAAAAATAAAAAAAACTAAGTTTGTAGTTGGCCCGCCAGCTTTGGTAATTTTTCTAAATTCCAATTTTGCAGAACTATTTCCAAAACCCATTGAGAACTCCAGAACTCTTCATCAAGAGCCGAAATTTCTTATCAGAACTCTTTTTCATGAAAAAAGCGGGGCTGCGTGAAGTTGGCCTCCCATATCGTTTTTTTCTATTTCTGGCCAATATTACACGGAACTATTGCAATTTTTGGGCAAGAACTCTAGAACTCTTTCAAATCTACCCAGAACTCTAAAAAAATATCAGTTTTTTTAAAATTGGGGAGCCAACTTCACGGGAGTTTCACATTGTCAAGTTTTCAAAACGTTTTGAATTGTGCGTAATTAAAAGAAAACTTGCCAAGTGTACTGAAGTTAGAGGGGGGTCAAAATCGCCTGAGTTTGTTCCTGTAAAAAGGGTGTAGTGCCAGAACTTGGCTGGGCACTACCGTGCCCTTTGATCTTAGATCCGGACGAGTTGTATCTTATTCCTTCAATGTCAATAATATTCATGAATGCTTATTAATAGATTCGTTTACAGAATATGATCTTATTCAAACTAATAATAAATTTTGTAACGATTTAAATCGTATTCTTGATCTTGTTTTCGTCGATAAAGAATTTTGCATTGATATAACTAAAAATATTCGTCCAATTTTTCCAAACACTATTCATAATTTAGCTTTATGTATAAACTTGAAATCTTATGTTTATTTTGAACCTTTCACTAATGATTTAGCTAAATATGATTATAAAAAGGGGGATTTCAATTCTATTAATAGTTATATGAATATCTTTCCTTGGAGCTATATTTTTAGTAACTTGCAATTATCTGATGCTTATAATCTTTTTCACTGTTCTTTATTCGAGGCAATAGACCTATATATACCAAAAGTGGTCATTCGTAATAATTCTAAACCAATCTGGTACAATAAGAGATTATGAAATATGTGCAACAGAAAAAATAAAGCCTATAAACTTTTCCGGAAGTCCAACAACAATAATATTTTGCTAAGTAACTATTTACGACTTCAGAAAGAATCCGACATACTTAATAAATTCTTATATAAAGATTATCTCTAAAAGCACTGAATCAAATTTGAAGCAAAAATAGAACATGTTTTTGGAATTTCATATAAGATAAGAAATGTTCAAATGGTATTCCAAATTGCATGCAATATTCAGATATCATACCAAGTGATCTTAACACGGCTTGCAACATGTTCGCTTATTTTTTTCAATCTGTTTATTCTCCTTCTAACTTACCAGATAATTTTTCAACCATCACTCCTGTGAATCAAATAAATGTCAGCTCCTTACATTCTAATAACATTGATGTTGAAAAGGCTCTAGGTGAATTAAATCACGATAAACAACCTGACCCTGATGGCGTTCCTCCAATAGTTTTAAAATCCTGTATAGCTTCCCTCACCGATCCGTTAACTCGTCTTTTTAATGCTTCTCTAGAAACAGGCCATTTTTTAGATGAGTTGAAAGTGTCTTATATTATTCTTATTGTTGTTTCTGACTACCGTCCTAGAAGTAAGCTCTCTACGATTCCTAAATTATTTGTAAAGGTGGTTTATGAAAAACTATCCTTAATTGTTCGGGGATTTATCTCCCCTTCTCAACATGGTTTTGTTTTGAGATCGACAGCGACTAATCTAACAATCTTATCAAATGAGGTTATTGGAAATCTTGAAGACGGATATCAAAGTGATGTTATTTATAGTGATTTTTCCAAGGCCTTCGATAGGGTAAATCACTTAATCTTAATAAAAAATAGTTAGAATCTTATTTAAAGGGGCGCACTCAATATGTTCGCATTAATAATGAAATGTCTGATCCCATAGTGGTCACTTCTGGTGAACCACAAGGAAGCAAATTGGGCCCACTTCTTTTTTTGCTTCTTATTAATGATATTCCTGATTATATTAAATATTCTTTTTGTCTCATGTTCGTGGATGATATAAAAATATTTCGATGCATAATTTTTTTGGATGACTGCTTTTTACTCCAGAAAGACCTACATAATATATATGATTGGTATAGGTAACTCTAATCAGTTATTTCTGAATGTTTCTAAATGTGACTTTCTATCTTTCCGCCGATATTTATCGCCTATTAACTTTACTTACAATGTTGAGGGTATTCCTTTGGAAAAAGTTTTTAAAAAGAAAGACCTAGGTGTCATCTTCGACTCCTACACCCTCAGGGCGTTATTTTATTCCTATGTAAGGCTAGTCCTTGAATATTGCTGTATAATATGGAACCCGTTCTATGCCATTCACTCAAATCGTATCTAGAAGATCCAAAAACGATTTACTAGATTGGTTATTTACAGACTTCATTGGAATATACGAATGCCCTCTTATTTAACTAGATGTAATTTGATTGGCCTCCAGTTTTTGGAAACTCGGAGAAAGTATTTCTCAATAAGATTTATTATTATAATTACGAATCAAATAGATTGCTCTTTTCTTTTTTCCCTTATAAACATATATGCTCCAACGAGGGATCTTCGAGTCCATAGTACATTTTTTGAAACTTTTCATAGAGTAAACTATGGACTTAATCAACCAATTAATAGGTCCCTAAGAGAAGCTAGCTCTGTGGGTAATCATATAGATTTTTATAGTAATATATAAGCCGTGGCACATTTAAAAGTCAAGGTTTTTAAACACCGGTGGTTAGGTTTTGTTTGTAAGTACCTATTTAAACAATATTGTAAAGCATTGCATGTTGCTCATAATTTATCTATATACCTAGTCTATAAGTTTATATATTATGTTTTTAATCTGATTGATGAAATAAATAAATAATAATAATAAAAAAAGTGCAATTTAATTTTAAATTAGGGAATTTTAAACAAAATTAATTAAATTTAATTTGTCCTTGTTCAGGCACCATGAAAATTTGTAAGATTTTTTACAAACTAGCTGGTTAAAGCTTACGAGAATGAAACGTTTTTTTTTTTAATAAAACAAATCGGAAAAAAGCTTCAAGTTTCGATTTAAAATGGATTTTATTCTTATTCTTCTTTGTTTTTTTTAAATTTAATATGGCCGGATGGGCGGGAAATTAAAATTTTATACCAATATCAAATAGTTCACAATAGTATTTTTAATTTTTTAATTTAATTATTTTTGATTAAAACAGTTATTATTATTGGTATCTACCACGGCCGTAGCCAGGACCTAATGTATGGGTGAGCTCCAAGTTTTTTTGGGTGACCTATAATGTTTGTTTAATGAAAGTCAAAATATAATAGTCTAGCAAAATAAAAAAAAAACCGTAGGTTTAAGCAATATCACACTAATGTTTTTTTAAGGTTCCCCCAGACCAACGCGAATTTTCGTCAGCGACGACGAAAACAATAATAAAAACGTGTTGTTTTCATTGACAACTACGTGTTGCTATTGTTGTTTTCGTAGTCGCCACCGAAAATTCGCGTTGGTGTGGGGGAACCTTTAAAACTAAGAATTAAAAATATAGGGGATTAAGAAGTAGGTATGCATGTTACTTATACATACCTACATAAATAAGTACAAAATATCTATTTAGAATTAAAAAAGCTGTATTATTCGTTTTTTTTCAGCAAATTTACACAAAATACCATTTATTTCCAACGAATTCAAACTTTTTTTTCAAATGTTACAAAAGAAAAATTTCGGAGTATTTGATTTGTCTATTCTCGAAAGTGCCGAAAATGATGACTCGTTCATCAAAATGTCTCGACAGCTTCTTCAAAGAGGCGATGAGTTGTAGGAAAAGCGCTTTTAACAGGAAACAACGTCTGAATTTTATTTTTATTTTGCAACCAGAGCTATTTCGTTGAGCAAAAAATTTGTATATCATGTCGTTTTCCATTGGACGTTTGGAAGCGTCCAGAATCAAAAAGAACTTTTCTGAAACCATTCCATTGGCAAAAAAAACGGTCAACCGACGCTTCTCAGAAGAAAATTTCGCTTCTCGATTTGAAATCAGAATCCACTCAAAAAGCACTAACACATTAAAGCTATAACTGCAAAACAAACTCACTCAAATGTCAAAAGTAAACATCGGACTCTGTTTGATTGTATGCCTGTTCGATAACATGAAATGTTTAATGTTCACGATGATTCACCAATATAATGACAAAATTTCTAAGTTGAGTAGAAGTAGTTAGTATTGTTCCATTGGGTTTTTGAATGAGTGAATCCCTGAGTGAAACCAATGGAAAACGACATAAAATTTCTTCGTGTGAGAGCAATACCAAAATTTAATTCCATCAATGGCTTTATGTCGTTGTAGTTTAAATTTTCACTCAAACCAGATTTGAAAGCATTCAGTATGTTATTATAATGCTCAAACCTTTCATTTTTCTCTGAAATAACTGAGTCGATAGTTTCAAAATAAACAATCTGCTTTATTCAAAAAATTTTAAATAATTCATCACTTCGCAAATCTTTTACTACATACTTCGTTAAATGACCGAATAATTGGCATAGCACTGTGAAAGCCTATTAAATAATAAAATAATAAATTTGAACAAGATTTTGAACGAAATGGGAGAAACTAATGAGAAAGTGCAATGTGAAAACTGTGTAGGTATTCCATTCTTCCAATCTGCTCCAAAGTATTAGCGCATTTGACTTTTCACTGAAAATAAAAACAATAAGGAAGACGACAACGAAAGCATATAATGAGAATCTTGAAGGAAAATACCTTGGATTTGTTGTTGAAAGAAATAAATGTGCGGATTAAAATGGGCAAAATTAAACCACTGGTGCACGATATTTGATACGAAAAAATACTTTGTCTCTCAAGTTAAAAATGTGGAAAATGTTAAAATGCATTATTTTTTTTTGGGTGAGCTCAAATTTTTTTTGGGTGAGCTGAGCTCACCCTAGCGTATAGCTGGCTACGGCCGTGGTATCTACCTTCCATAGAACCGTTTTTTGATTCTTCACTTTTTCATCATCGGATATACCGAAAGTTAAAACAAAATTTTAAAATTTTCAAAATAAATTTTTGGAAGACGCGTTAATCATTTTTTTTTTTTTAAATAGTCCTACAAAAATTGGAGTTTTGTCCCGGCGATGTTTTTTTTGTAATTTACCCAGATGAGTTCATTAAATTAAACATTCTGAATCACTGCACAAAAAATTTACTAGTAGGTACCAATTTAATGATTAGGAATTCTAGTCTTGTTGGATATAGTTCACACTAGATATTCGTCACGAAATCTATGTAACATGAACTGAACTAAGCAAAAATTGCGTATTGACAAGGCACTCATTAGTCAACTAATGAGTCCAAGTGAGATCGCCAGGACGAAACGCCAATTTTTGTAGGACTTAAAGGCCGTTAAAAGCTATTTTGCATCAAAAATTATTTTCGTTGTTGAGAACAAACAGTAAAACTTTTTAAACAGGCGTATATAATCATTATAGTAGAAGATCCCGCCATAGAACGACCTTCCCTTATGGAGTTTCCAGATAAGGAGTACACAGTTTTGTAGGCAGTGTCTAAAAAAAAATCGTATCTTAACTTGAGGATGTATACGTATTTTTGTATGTAATTTTTATAAGTTTTTTTAGTATTCATTTATTTATTTATTTTTCTTGTTTTTCGATATAACTTTACTTTCGCTCTTTTGTTTTCCAAATTTTTTTTTCTAATATTGTTTAAAATTAAATTTAAATCAGAATTGTAATCTGTAGTTCACTTTTATTTATCAAATTTAAGCTTCACTAGATATAAGATTATTAATGTCTTAATGTGTAAGCAATTTATATAAAATAAATCTAAATCTAAATCTAGTTTAAACTAACATTTTGCGAACGGGTTGCCTAGCGAAATATGGTCTAGTTACGAGTACGATGGTACTATGTTGGTTCCAAAAACATTGACCACTACGATTTTTTTTCTAATTTTTCAGTGCATTAAAGTAAACAATTTTTATTGTCTCAGAGAGATGGCAGAAAATTTGGGTATTGAAAAAATAACCAAAATGTGAATAAGTGGGTTAAAAGGTACAATTGTCATGATATCAAATTCTAAAGTCTGGCAGTTTTTTTTTTCAGCTTGTGGTAGATGCGTGTGGGGTTAAAAATAGACATTTTTGCAATAAATTCACAAACTAAAAATTAGAAATGCTGCTCCGTCATTTTGCCTAATCTTTAAGACCAAAATCTTGATAATCCGATCGATAGAACCCAAGATATAAGCTTTTTATACGAACCATATTTCCTTTTTGGAGATTTTTCACAAAGCAAACAATTGAAAAAAAATCTCCAAAACAGAGCCCATACGGTTTGCGTAAAAAGCTTAAAACTTGGGTACTATTTATCGGATCATCAACATTGAGGTCTTTAATCTTAGGAAAAGTGACAGAGAACCATTTCTTGTTTTAAATATATAAATTAAAGTGGTTATACTCTTCACACAATAATTGGAATAATGGCCTCTCAGATCTACCACCAGCTGAGAAAAAAAACCAGACTTTAGAATTTAATATTATGACACTTTTACTTTTTAGCCCATTAACTCAAATTTTGGTTATACTTTCCATTCCCAAACTTGCTGTTACCTCTCTGGAGACTAATGAAACTGTTTGCTTTAACGCACTGAAAAATTTCAAAATATCGATACTTAAAAGTTCGGAAACTCCTAGTTTACGCATTGTGTTTGGAAACAAAATAGTACCATCGTACTCATAATAAAATTTTCTTTATGTTGATGTTGTTTTAAATGAAAATACCAATGACAGTAAAAAGAAAAAATCAAAACCCACGGGAAATTTATGAAAAAAATACATTTTGTTCAAAAATTCACATATCCAAGAAAAAAGCTTAAATCGAAAATTTTTGAAACACGGGTCTATAAAATTTATTTCTAAAAAACATCATTCTGATTTTAGGTGATATTTTTTTATCTGATATCTATTTTTCAGTTTTTGTTTTTTCAAATGTTTTCATCTCGAGTTTTAGAATTTTCTTTTATACGTATGTATTACTTCCTTCTATTTATAATAACATATCCAAGAAAAAAGAATAAAACGAAAATTTTTGAAACACGGGTCTATAAAATTTATTTCTAAAAAACATCATCCTGATTTTAGGTGATATTTTTATCTGACGTCTATTTTTCAGTTTTTGCTTTTCAAATGATTTTATCTTGAGTTTTAGAATTTTCTTTTATATGTATGACTTCCTTCTATTTATAAGATCTATTGACTAAAGAAGTAGAAAACTCTCTATCATTTTTCGTTTAGAAAAATAGAATCTAGACCTTTTTCCACGTTTACCCTAATTTACCCTACTGAAATTAGGATTTAAAAAAATCACGTATTTTCAAATTATTAAATAAAGTTTCCTTTCATATGATATTTTTTTATCACTTAAATCTAACATATGAGCTGGGTCAGATAATTGAAAATAACGCAAAACCCGAACTTTAAAGCATGACAACCCTATGCCTTGACCATATTTCGCCAGGCAACCCATGTGCAAAATGTTAGTTTAGACACTACCTAAAAAACTGTATACTCCTTATCCGGAATCCCGATGAGGGTCGGTCGTCCTGAGGAGGGATCTTAGACTTTTAGGTTTGGTCTGAACTACAAATTATATTTTTAAGTTTGCTTTGTATAGAATACAATACACTAATTAAAAAAAAATTTCTAATTTTAGGTTGATTTTCTAAGAGACCATCTATATGAAATCGAAGTAGTAATACAAGCTGGAGTTGGTCGCTACACTTGGCAATCTTTTAATATCCAAAAGTTTGCTCGAAATATTAAAACACTCCTACGAAAACTCGTTTCTATTGTGTCCCAAATTAAAAACATCCGAGTTGAAATACAATCTCGCATCAGTAAAATGGAGAATTTTAATTTATTCAAACTCATCAAATCGGATGAAAACACTTCACAAGGAATTTTTCTACACGAATTTTCAAATCCATGTGTCAAGTTAGACGGTGAAGAAGAAACCTGGATATATAATGAAAACATTTACTCCTGGGAAGAATATTTGTGGAGACTAAAAGAATCACGAAATGAAAAAAATGCTTTTATGAAAAAAATTGTTGATTCTGTTGGTCCAGTTTTAATAAAATTAGAAAGCCTTGTTTTTGGAACATTTACAGGACGTTCTGAAAAAATGAGAGAATATTATGTGTATTGGGAAAAGGAGACATTCAACTGTATTTTAAGGTATTAGTTGTATTATACTTATATTTTGTTTTGTTGTTAAGTCTTTCAACAGGTACACTCATAAAAACTTTGAAGGGTTTTTAAATTCTCTTATGGGAAATATTCCTACTTTTGAAATCAAGGGAATACTTTTGATGCCGGAAATTGTTCTTGATCCAAGTGCTTCGGAACTACAAAATATTTTTGTTCAAGCAGCAAAGGACTTCCTAGAGAGGTGATAATATATATAGGGTGTCCCGGACCTAGCTGGAAGTATTTAAGAGTGTGGTTCTTGGGTATATTCTAAGAATAAAATAGTTCTACAATAAAGGTCTACCTTCAATTTTGAAATAATTTATAGTGGATCGTTTTAAAGTAAAGGTCTTTCTCCAATTTTGACATCAATTATCGTAGATTTATTTTGGTGTACCCTGACCCATGTTAACAAAAATTGGTCTGCTAATTCTAGCGGTAGACATTTTATTTTTATTATTGTTACGTTCACAAGAAAAAATAGTAAAATGTTATGTTTATTTCGCATTTTTTTCGAGAAAATCGACTTCAAAATTAAAAAATAGCATGGGCAGGAAAATGGAACAGACTTGAAACTAGATTTCTTAGGACTGAGAAGATATCAACTTTGTTTAAAAGCTAGTATTTCTTCTAAAAATAAAGTTCTGAATGAAGTTTCTACCACTATAGAATTAGCAGAGCAATTTCCGATAACATGGGTCAGGGAACACTAAAGTAAATTCACGATAATTGATGTCAAAATTGAAGATAGACCTTTACTAATTTTATTCTAAGAATATACCCAAGAACTACAATCTTATATATTTACAACCAGGCCCAGGACACCATGGGTAAATAATGCAATTTAAGACGTTTTCATAGTTGTATGTTTAAAATCTATTTTGGTAAAAAACATTTTAAGTTTTAAGATCAAAATAGATTAATTACTTACTCTTTATTACTAATGTAAGTTTATTTCACTATTTTTACTTCACTTATTTAATAAAATATAATTGTTGCAAGAAAATGGGAATTTCTCAGACAGCAGATTTATCTTTAAAATGTTCCCACTGCTTATTTAGATCAGACTACATAAAGCTCGCGCTACGATAAACTACGATAAAATATTCTTTCACAAGACTCAATGAGAAAATTGTTCCTCAGAGGACGATGATTGTATAATCTTTTAAATGAAAGAAAAACAAATTGTTTTTATACTAAGCTATTGTTTGAAATCACTGAAATAACGATTAAAGATTTACATATAATAATCTAATTGGGTCCGCAGAATAGAATTTTTTATATCTGTTCAATTATATAAACTTAACATATTATAAACAAATAACATTATACAAACAAACATAATTCTACCAGAAATTAAAGCTAAATTTGTAAAGCAATTAAAGATGCTTCTTAGCAGAATTCCCCTTCAGAGGAAGGCCACTAGAAGAAACAAGACTCTATAGAAGCATACTACCAGAACAAAAACATAAACGTTAAAAAGTAAACCAAGTTCTTTTATATAAAAGCCTGTATGTAACAAATCAGCCGTGAAAAATAGTGAGATCTTAAAGTACGACAAGTTCTTACTTTATGAAGGTTTAATATCAAGTATTTAGAGTAGAGTAATATTAAAACAATTCCAAATGATGAGAAAAATTTTATATTTTTATTATTAATATTATTGTATTGTATTGTATTGTAGGTATTGTATTGTTTCCCCTAAGGGTTACAACTCTCCTATCCCTCTCGCCTTACTCCTTCTCGCAACCTTTAGTGCCTTTATCCACTCTTCCCCCCTCCCTCTTTCGTCCATTATATTCCTCATCTTCCACCTTCATCACCACCTGACCTGCATCTTTCTATCACATGTTCCCACGTCTCAGATTCACCTTCACACATTCTGTAGTCTCCAGTACCATCTTTCTCTCACCTCATTCCCTAGGCTGACTCTCGCTATTCTCCTTGTTCTGTCTGCCTTCCATCCCGCTTTCAAATATTGTGGGATCCCCTCGGTCATTACTTCCTTATACTACCTATTACACTGCCGCTCATCTGAATAGGTTCAAACTTTTGTTCACCTTATTGTTAGCCTCTCTTCACATATATTGCAATGACACATCTTTGTTATATATGTAATGAAAGAGCACCATTATACGCTTAGTTTGAGAGACAAAATGTTGTCTTAAAGCTTACCGTTATTCTGAAACGCTAGCTAGAACAAATGTATCCGTAGAAGCGAACATATTTTTTGGCTCAACTGAATAGGTTCAACAGCAAAAACTTTATTTTACGTTGAGCTGCGTGGGTCAATTTTACTCAAAATTTTGTCTGCCAATAAATTTAATTGTGTTTTTCCTGTTAGCGTCGAAAATAGGCCGCGGAAAATTTTTAAGCGAGGAAGAAAACGGCAAAATAAAAGCATTTCGAGAATAAGGCCTAAACCAGCGATGCATCGCGAAAAAATTAACAGAAGTCAAAATGAAGTAAGCAGTTATTTGCGAAACGTCGAAAAGTATAGACAAAATATGAAATATGGAAGTTATATGGCCACATTAAGAGCCCATAGACGTACAATCATCACAGCAGCTTCCAGTCCTCATGATTCCGCGTCAAAAATCAGGATAAAAAACGGTGTAACATGTAGATTTGCTGTGTTAATATATTATTCATTATCATGTTGGAATGTCAACGATTGGTCCAAACAGATCAGGTCTGTAGGAAGGCCTTTTCTAGCACACCTTTATACGCATTTGCATTCATTCTCGATATAAGAAATTGGAGTTCGAAGGTTCCGTTGAAAGAAATAGCTCCCCACACCATGACACTACCTCCACAGCTATGCAAACGGCTTTAATAATGCTCCTATTTTTTTAGAAGGTCATGAAAATAATAATTACAGCCATCGGGGCCCTTTAAATAAAATTTTTCTTCATCTGAGAAAATCACTTGTTGCCAGTCAGACTTCTACGACATTTATTTTTTACAAAATGGAGACGAATTTCATTCCAGATTCGTTAAGTGGTGGTTTTTTCAGATTTTGTTTTCTTTTCAAATATTTGGCACTCTTAAAAACCCGTTTTACCGTCGCCAAACTACATGTTACATCGGTTTTATCTTGATTTTTGACGCGGAATCATGAGAATTGGAAGCTGCTGTGATGATTGCACGTCTATGGGCTCTTAATGTGGCCGTATAAATTTCATATTTCATATTTTGTCTATACTTTTCGACGTTTCGCAAATAACTGCTTACTTCATTTTGACTTCTGTTAATTTTTTCGCGATGCATCGCTGGTTTAGGCCTTATTCTCGAAATGCTTTTATTTTGCCGTTTTCTTCCTCGCTTAAAAATTTTCCGCGGCCTATTTTCGACGCTAACAGGAAAAACACAATTAAATTTATTGGCAGACAAAATTTTGAGTAAAATTGACCCACGCAGCTCAACTTAAAATAAAGTTTTTGCTGTTGAACCTATTCAGTTGAGCCAAAAAATATGTTCGCTTCTACGGATACATTTGTTCTAGCTAGCGTTTCAGAATAACGGTAAGCTTTAAGACAACATTTTGTCTCTCAAACTAAGCGCATAATAATGCTCTTTCATTACATATAGTTATAACAAAGATGTGTCATTGCAATATATGTGAAGAGAGGCTAACAATAAGGTGAACAAAAGTTTGAACCTATTCAGATGAGCGGCAGTGTATATCTAGATTCCAATATTAGTTCCAGTCTTTCCTTCTCCTGCTCTCTTCTGTCTTCCCATTCTACTCTCTCTTACCCTGTCATACTGTCTTCTCTTCCTTCCCTTCCTCTCTTTCCCATTCTCCCTTGTTCCCATCGGGATCCTCTCTTGCTTCCTTCCCTCTCTCTCTCCCTCATCTCCTCTAAACATTCCCTCTTATCTCTTTTGGTTTCCTCTCTCACCATGTATCCTGGAGTTTGCCATTCTACTCCTAGTGTCCATTTGAGGTACCTCTCCTGCATTCTTTCCATTTCTTGTCTCTCCTCCCATCCCCATATCTCCGCCCCATATCCCATCACCATCCACACCAGGGTATCAAAAAGCCACATCTTCCTCTCCCATACCTTCTCGAATTTCCTCCTCCCAATCCCCCATGCTTCCTTCATTACCGCTGCTGCCTTTTTTATTCTGTCCCTTATATGTGCCTCCTGCCCTCCATTCTTTTTGAATACATACCCCAGGTATTTGAATTCTTTTACTTCTTCTATCTTTTTTCCCCTCCATCTCCAGTCTACTGTTGTACTCCTCCCTCCTCCTTTCCTGAACCTCATCACATTCGTTTTTCCCACGTTAACTTCCAGTTTTTTCCTTTCGAAATACTTCTCCAGTTTTCGTATCATACTTTGCATCTCTTCTTCATTTTTCGCCATTACCACCACATCATCTGCGTTTGCCAACGAGCAAATTCTTCTTCCTCTTACTTTTATCCCTCCCCAACTACCCTTGCCCAATTCATCTTCTATATCCGCTTTCAGTAAGTTAAAAAGAATTGAGCTCATTGGGCACCCCTGTCTTACTCCCTTTTCCGTCCAAAATCTTTCCCCCATCTCTCCTCCCGCTTTTACTCTACTCATCGACCTCCCCCACTCTTTCCCTGAGCCCTTCTCTCACTCCTCTTTCTTAAAATGCCTCCATCATGATTTTTCTATCTACTGAGTCAAATGCAGCTTTTAAATCTATAAACAATGCCACTAGCTTACCCTTCTCCTTTGTTATCTCTCTGTTCACCACATAGTTCAAAACATATACATTGTCTATCGTTCCTATTCCTCTTCTAAAACCCGTTTGATTTGGTGGAATCATTCCTTTCTCCTCCACTTCTTCCTCTAGCCTCTTCGCTAAAACTGTTGTATATATCTTATATAACGACGGCATGAGCGTTACTCCTCTGTATTCTTCCACCTTTGTTCCTGCCCCTTTCTTTATTATTGGCGCGATCACTCCCTCTTTCCACCCCTCCGGCCAACCGTCTCCTCTCCACACTCTTCTGCAAATCTCCTATGCTACATCTAACGCTTGTTCTCCTCCATATCTCCACGCCTCATTCGGTATTCCGTCTATGCCCATTGCTTTTCCTTCTTTTAGTTTTCTCACCACCTCACTGATTTCCTCTTTGCTAATTTCAGTCTCATCACCCGCTATTTTTGTTCCCTCTGTCCCCATTCTCACTCTTTCTTCCACCCTTTCAATCAGGCTCATAAAATATCTTTTCCATTCTTCTTCTTTAATCCCTTCCCCCATTCTCTCTTTCCTCTTTCTTTCTCTATTTATTATTTCCCACACTTTATTTTCTGTATCTGCTTCTTCAATCTCTTTTATCATCTTATCCTGTTCCTCCTTTTTCTTTTTCTCAATAAGCGCTTGATATTCTCTCTTTTGCTCCCTGTATTTTTCTTTTGAATCACTATCTTTCCTCCAACTCCTTAACTCCTTTCTTACTTCCTCTTTTTTCTGCCTGCATTCCTCATCCAACATCCTCTCATTTTTTGTCTCCTTAGTCTTCCCCCTACCTCCTCATTTTGTTCAATTTCCCTCTTTATCCTCTCTTCTATCTCCTTTTGTGCTTCCTCTCCTCCCCCTAGTCTTGCTCCTCGCTTTCTCCTCTCGTATTCCCGTTTCATCTCCTCTGCCCATTTTCCTGTTTTTATTCTTTTAACCACTGAATGATGATCTGACTCTACTCTATCTGCTACTTCCATCCTTTCTATCCCGCCTCTTGCCCTCTCGTCCCCCAATACATAATCTATTACTGTCTCCCCTCTACCTCCTGTATACGTGAACTCTCCCTCCTCATCCCGCTCTATATTCCCGTTAAAATTATTATTATTGATTTTGGTATTTGCACTATCTCTACAATTTGTAGGATAAAATTCACCTGCCCTTGGGCTAGGCTCGGAGGTATGCGCGGGTTAAAAATCAACCAAGCACAATACAAATAATTGCGTTAGAGGGCTAGAAATTCCCTTACCGTATGGCAGCTGTCAAGAATTACAGATTTTTGCATATCAAAAACTATTTTCTTCGGGACTGCAAGTCTATCCATAGCTGAAATTGTTGTTTTTGGGATTAGTCCAGTAGTTGAAACAATGATTGGTAATATTATGGCAGATTCCGCTCTCCACAGATCCTTGAGCTCATGACAGAGGGGGTATATTTTTGGATCTTTGTACTATACGTGGAGTCAATATTATGATTATTGACAACTGCGAAATCAACAAGAATAATGTTTTTCGTCCTTTTGTTGAAAATCACCATGTCGGGCCTGTTGAAGGGTACAGTTGTATCCGTCAATATTGTGCAATCATAATAGATACGGTATTGAGAGTCGTCAAATACTGCTTCAGGTAAGTATTTTTAGTATGGAGAGAAAGTCCTCAAAAGGCCATATTTCCTCAGCAATTCTTGGTGGAGGATTTTACCAATATTGTCGTGTCTGCGTTTGTAAGCATCGCTTGCAAGGACAGTACAACCTGCAAGGATGTGATGTATTGTCTCTTGTAAAACCCCACAACGGCGACAAGTGTCGGTTTCAATTTTTGTATCCTTTACAATGAATTTCAAGTAGTTTTTTGTGGGTATGACTTGGTCCTGGATTGCAATAATAAAACCCTCAGTTTCAGGAAACAGATTTCCAAATCGCAACCAAGAGTTTGAAGCCCTAAAGTCAATATTTGTTCCAGAGAGCTCGTTAGGGTGTCTTCCATGAAGAGGTTTACTTTTCCAGTTACAAATGAGTTGTTGTTGCTGAAAATGTGTTGGTAACTGCTGGGCTGAGTTTTTCATATTGGCTGGAGTGAAGTTATCATCTACATGAAGGACAGCGTTATGGAGTAACGAAGTTGATGACTTGCCTGCGAAGTAGCTTAAAAGGTTGTTGTTTTGCTTCATGACTAGATCTTGAATAGAAATTAAACCCCTTCCTCCCTTATTCCTTGAGATTACTAGTCGTTCAACAGCAGCTTTGGGGTGATGTTTTCGGTATTTCGTCATCAGCGTTCTTACTTTTCTATCCAATCCTTCCAAATCAGTAGAGCTCCACTTTATGATGCCTGCTGCATACGTTATTATTGGTATAGCGTAGGTATTAATCGCCGTCGTCATATTTCTGGAATTTAGCAGTGTTTTTAAAATTTGTTCCAGGTGGGTTTTAAACGTTTCAGTTAATTTTGTTTTAATCGACACGTGGTTTATTGTGCGTGTCTGTTCTATTCCCAGGTATTTATAAAATTCCCCTTCTTCCATGGAGTTGATAGCTCTACCAGTAGACGTAGTATAATCCAAACCCTTAGTCATCCTTCCTCTTATGATATGGACGGTTTTACATTTTTCTATGCCAAATTCCATATTTATATCATTGGAGAATTTCTCGACAATTTTCAGGAGTTGCGCTAAGCTGTTGGTAGTGCTAGCATATAACTTGATGTCATCCATATACATAAAGTGGGTAAGCCTAATAGACTGAGTTTTTGTCTTAATCTCGAAGCCATGTTTGCTCTTATTTAACAAGGATGAGAGAGGATTGAGGCAAAGACAAAACCACAGGGGGCTCAAACTATCTCCTTGGAAAATACCTCTTTTTATTGATATTAGCTCCGATGTTGCAGTTTTGGCTCGAAGCTTTGTGCACCATTTCGACATAATGTTTTCGCAAAAATTTACAAGCCTTGGATTTATTTTGTATATCTTAAAAGTCTCTATCAGCCAGGAGTGCGGGACCATATCGAAGGCTTTCTTATAATCAATAAACGCTGCAAAAAGATTTCTTTGCCTTGTACAGGCTTGACCGGTGACCACCGCATCAATAGCTAGCTGTTCTTTACATCCAAGTGATCCTTTCTTACAGCCTTTTTGCTGTTCAGCTAGGATATTATTGCTTATACAGTGGTTATATATAAGTTCAGCCACACATGACGTTGTAAGTTTATAGAAAGTATTAAGGCAAGTTATTGGCCGAAACTTTGAGGGATCCTGGGTGCTGCTATCCTTTGGTATAAGATAGGTAATTCCTTCGCAAAGGTAATGAGGTATGTGAGTGGGGTCTAGTATAAATCTGTTGATTTCACGCCTCATGATGTCATGAAGAGCAACAAAAGATTTTAGCCAGTAGTTGTGTAGGCCATCAGCACCAGTAGCCTTCCAGTTATGAAGTCTTTTGATTGCTACATTAAAATCTTCTGCTGATATAGCATTGTCTTGCATTGAAGTAATGTTGGACGTTAATTCAACGTTTTGTTGCAGCAGTTGAGAATGTTGATTATAATGCGAGTTTGTTGACCAGATTCCCGACCAGAAATCTTCTAGGCTCCGCATGTTTGGGTATTGTTTATCATTATTATTTCCATCATCCCCTTTAAGTTTCTCGAAGAACTTTTTCTGGGATGTTTTCTTTGCCTCGCTTCTTTATATTGTCTCAGTCTTTTAGCATATTAACTAATCTTTTGCTTTACGGTGTCAAGCACTTGCGTTATGGTACTGTTTGCGCCATTATACTGGGCATGTAACAGATATTTTTGTTTTATTCTTACATCTACTCCACGAACACATCAAGAGGAAAATCAACAACTTTCTTCCCAGCCTACTAGAAGTGCTTCAGTGACTTCACAGCCTC
>OV839568.1:70048829-70220187 GCA_929447395.1 Epistrophe grossulariae | reverse complement strand
GTAACCGCTAATGTAACGGGCCACCGCGTCTGGTATAATTTTTCCAACTTTGTGTGGAATTTTTCCCGAAAAGATATGGTGATTTTTCCACAAATGGATACTACCACTTCGTTGGCACTATAAGGCTTCGCCAATGTCCTTTACTCTTGGTATTGGCCGTCACAAAATATCACCAACCACCGCACCGTCGAAAATAGTTTCCGACAAAAAAGCACAAAAATGAAAAAAAGTATTCGGCCGATGGACCAAATGTTCGGGTCGCTCTGTTTCCTTTTAATTTCTTTTATTTAAACAAACTTTTATTTTACTAAATTTACTTTCTTTATTTTTCTTTTATTAATTTCCAAAAAAAAGAACTATTATTTAATAAGTTTTTTTTTTCTTTAATTTTGACTGGTGGTGGCGGTGGTGGTTTTGGCTGGCGGCGTGGTCGACTTGTGAACTGATAATAATAAGTATATGACATGACATAATATGTATTGGATCTTGCATTCGGACCGGGAGGCAATGAAACAAACAAATTGATCCCATCATGGGATCAGGGTTGTGACTTTACTGCAATTGCAGTAGATCTACTTCATTTTTTTCGAAAAACAAATCTACTGCCTTTAAATTAAATCTACTGCACTTTTGGTTTTACGAAAAAAAATCATTCAATAGGCGTTTTTCATTTTTAGATCAGAGCTGATTGAGCTGAGTACTGAGCAAAGTCTGAGCGAACAGAATAAATTTTAAGCAGAGTATGTTCACAGTTCTCTGATTTAATTATGAAACAACTTAATCACTGAAATGTCATGATTATAAATTATTTATTTATTATTATTATTCTTATTTTACCTTTTCCACTAGAGCAACCAGCCTATTCCGCCATTTTTTATTGTTTTGACGACGTTTTTTTTTAATTTCCCGTCATCTCGTTTGTTTTCAGCATTTTACTCCGTTTACTCTCCTATTTTATTCTGAGCTCACAGAGCGTGCCTGAACATGCTCAGAACTAAAAAAGAAACACAAATTTGAAGCCTGAACGATCAGAGCTAAAACAGAATAGGTATATATTTTATTATTTTAAATTATTTATGTTTATTTATGTTATTTCTTATTTTTATTTTCAAAATATAAAAATCTACTGCGAAAAAGTTGAATCTACTGCGTTTTTTTTCCAAATCTACTTCGGACATTTTTTAAAAAAGTCCCATCCCTGCATGGGATATGTTCGAGGAGTAGGTTTTTTACGGTCCTTTTTGTAAGGGTTTGTGTGTTTCATTTGCCTCCGCGGTTGTTCGCGCGATCATAATTCGAATGTTAGGTGAACATTTATAATTTAATAAATTGAATTGAACAATTTCTATCACGTAATAGAGATATGTATGTAATTTAATCTCAAAAAGGGTTTTCAGCTAAATATATATATAGAAGCTATTACTATATTCTTATTTTAAAATGGAAAGAAAAATCCGTTGAATGCAAAAATTGAAAAACAAAATCCTTTTTTTTGTTTATTAAATTCCTTTATGACCAAAACTATAGGAAGGTACTACCTATATTTATATTTTTCAATAATGAAAAACTAGGGACGCTCAAAGAATTAATTTCTATCAATTTTCAATTTTTTGTATTAAAAAACTTGTAGAAGTTCTGAGAGAAAATTTGAAGTTTCCATTTCAAAAGTTGTCACTTCTACTGCAGAAGTGCACACTCGGCAATAAACATGCGAAGAAAATCTAGTGTTTTTCCACAAGTCAAATTCAAGATCTTTAAAAATTGATCCTCATTTTTTCAGCTGGATTCGGTACTAATATGATTGGATTTTATACTAGTGCAAATATTTTCCACTCTATTAAAAGAAAAAGTCAAATGAAATATCAAATAGCATTTCGTGAAAAATCAAACAAACGAGCGACATCTATGCAGACTGGGAAACGAATTTAGTAAGAAAAACATTTTTCGTGGTATCAATCATTCAAAATTACTGATGCCTCGAATTTAAATGATTTTTTCTTTCAACAATGAACGATACTAAGAATCGACATAAGGTAGGTAACTCGTTTCGTCGAAAAATACAAATCAGGATTTTTTTCTCCAGACTTGGGGAAGATGGATGGAATAATTGTATCGGCCTCATCTTTTTTTTTTCATTGTAGATTAAAGACTTTTTTTATCGTGGTACTGAGACATTGTAAACAAACGAACACTTAACCGACTTAGCGATTAATTATTATAAATAAAATTATTTTGATTTATTATTGCCCGACGCGACGTTTCGGCAAGGTTTCACTTGTCGTGGTCACGGATTGACCATTTCATTTCATTTCAATGATTTTACCCAAAAGTCAAGGAGATAAGATAATGCAAAGGTATTTTAAAAGAAAGAGACCCCTTCGTGCCCGCTCTTCAACTTTGGCGAAGAAACTGTTAGAATTTAATGCAGCAAAACACCAGAAAAAATCGTATACATACATATGTACCTATTAAAAGAGAAAATTTAGTGGAATTCAAAATAACAGCAATACAAATATTGTTTTAATAACAATGTTAAAATGCTTATCATTTTCAACATAATAATAACTATAAATAAATTGAAATTTGGTGGGGGCGATAGAATTGCAACAACAAAATATGTATACCAAAATGGTCACTTAAAACCACACTCTCGAATTAAATGAATTAGAATATAATACAGTAGTACCACGGTAGTTCGAACACTCAGTAATTAGAACTCTTCACTAATATTCGAAATATTTTTTTTTAGAAACAATAGCCGTGTTTCATAACACAGGCTTACAATAAATAAAAAAATAAAATGTTGGTGTCGTCATAAATGATATTATTTTGTTTGTCCACTGTCACTGAATACGAACAACGGTATTTTCAAGTTAAAGTTACGCACATTTTTCTATAAATTCTCGGTTACATTTTTGTTCGCATATTTTTAAACGATTTAAATTAAAGTTTTTAATATGTCTTCTTATAGAAGATCAGATGCTTAAATGACCCAAACTAGATTTGTTATATTTGTGGTGAATTCACAGTTAAAAAAAGTCAAAAGCCTATTACAAAATGGAAATAAATATGGTGCCGTTCCACTAGTTCAAATTCCACAAAAATAAAGAAGGAGTATCAGGCTGTCTCTCTTGTTTTAGAATAACTGAAATATAATGATCATCAGTAGGATATATGCGTGGATTTAAAAATTGTTAACTTTTTACTGGGACAACAAATAGGCTTCACCAAATTTCCATGTTTCATTTGTTAATGGGGCAAAAGCAAAAGCGACCACTGGATCAAGCAAGACTGGCCCGTGAGGGAATCTTTAACTATTGGCAAACACAGCGTTTTTAACTCACCTCTAGTTTTATTGCACATAAAATTAGGTTTGATGAACGGGGGAGGGTAAGATAACTTTGGTGCCAAAAATTGACAACTTTTTTAAGTAGAGGAGTCAAAATTCGCATGCAAACTCAAAATTTTGATAAAAAAATGAAGAAAAAAAGCTAAATTGGATTTTTGTGGTCAATGTTTATATAAATTCTGAATCGAACACAAAAACCGAATCGTTTTATTGCTTCTAGTTTTTGAGAAATCTTAAAATTACTAAAACTACTTTTTTTGTAATTGTTGCCGTTGTTTTTTAATCATGTTTGTTTCCTTTTTAACTCATTTTTTTCTAAAACTACCCCTACCTCCTAAACGGGGCGAGATTGACCCGAGGAGGGGTCCCATAGTAAAAAATGCTCGTTTTTGACCCCTTTACAATTTTACAAAAAACGGTTATCAATTTTTGGAGCCAAAGTTATCGTAAAATCGTGCCGATGAACGATATGTTAAAGCATTAGTTAAAACTGGCTCTTGTTTTATTTATATATTTAAAAAATTTCGTAGTTTGAGTACAGAAAAGGTTAAGGCCGTAATATTTGATGGAACACAGATAAGATATTTGATTAAAGATGACCAATTCTTGCATTCAATGATTCTAATTCAGAATCTGCAATACAGTAAACAATTTTTTAGGAAATCATCATCCGTAAATTACAAAGACTTAGTGCTTGGCTTGCAGGAAATTTTTAAAAGAGTATTAAAGTTCAATACTTTTACAGTTATTTGGAAAGATTTTTCAAAAATCTTGACTAATATAGCATGAAAGATAGGTATCAAGGTCAATGGGATGATGATGATGATGGCTGATTTTTACTGGTGTATCCCGCGAGAGAGTCTTAATGACACTAATGAAAGAAAATCTCTAAAAAGAAGCTTTCTTCATGTAGAATAAATCAATAAACTGTTAAAAAATCGCTAAATTTGTATTATTTGCACATGTGTTGTATCTCAAAAACTACACGTAGGATAAAAAAAGTAAGTATGCAGTTAGCACCAGGGTAGCTAGTAAACATAGAAACAGTTTTCATTTTGGCGGCACCAAAAACATAATACAATAAAAACAGGATCCCAAGTTGTTGTTGTATTACGTGTTGAATAATAATACTGATACGGATCTTGATCCAGATCCATAGAAAATAAAACACGGCTAATGATGTTGAAAGTAGCACTTAGTATCTTCTAATTCGAACAGTTGCCAATCTTGGTACTCTGTAATTCGATTTTTTAACATATTTTTTTCGCTGATTCCCTTCACGTTAAATATAATATTTTCCTAGAAATATAAGGGATAAACATTTATAAAAAAGACGCGTTGATTTTATTGCAGAAGGCTGTGAGTTTAACTTTAAATTTTATTTCATCTTTTTAAGCAATAAATATTTTCTTTCTGGTTACCAAACAAATTTATTTTATTAGATATACTTAAAACCACTTTACACGGCTTTATCATCCAAAAATATTCAGTAATTCGAACGAATAGCTCTGTGGTTTGAATTAGAGTCGGTCTCTAATAGTTCAAATAACCGAGGTCCTACTGTTATATGATCCATTCAAATTTAAAGAGTAAACGTACCTACTTATTATTATCATCAAATAAAAAAAAAATGATTATATTCAATCATGAATCATGATATGACGCTTTTGACTTCCCCATGAGGTAAATGGTTTTTCCGTCCTGGTCCTGAGTTTTATCTTACCGCCACAATTCGCGGCGCTGCAGCTGGCACAAAATTTAAGATAGCAAACGAATTCATCACTTACTTCTAGTTCATTTGTAACTTATTTTGAGTCTATACTACTTTTAATATACATAAATGTATGTACAATTTTCTAATTTTGATAAAAATTGTGAAATTATTGTAGAAGTAATTAATAAAAAAAAAGTAATGACGTATTATTTTCCATACAAGAATTTAACCCAAAAAAAATTCTTAAAATCTTATCTTAACCTTCAATCAAAAAGGAGATAAGTCGTGTCTGGGTAACCTTCACAACTCAAAATTAGTTCATGCAAGATAAGTGGGATTCAAAATTTAGTGTGTGAAATGGGGAAAAGATATCAATCGATGTTCTATATTTGAAGGAATTACTTTTACTAAAAACGTAACACATGCATGTTTTTCTACTTAGTTAAATAAGGAAGTGATGGTATTGCAGAAAATCAGAGCTATTTGTTTTGTAAGAAAATTTTATTTAATGACCGTATTTTTGGGCATTGTATAGAAACATTTTGGCCGTAAACGGAAACTCGATAACCATTTGAACATCAAATGCCGTATAAAGAGCGACCGCGTAAAGCGAAGTATGAGTGTATTTGATGAATGTCAAGATAGCGAAGCAACATTAGCACATCGAAAATTGTAGTTGGGGGGATAACAATTTCGAATTTGTCGTTCAATGTTTTCTATTTTTTCGTTTTGAAGCAGCGTGTCGGCAAAAGAAGGGAAAGTATTAGAAAAGTTAGAAATGCGTTATAAAAGAAAGGTAAACAAAAAATGTATTCCTTAAACCTTATGTTTCATGAAAAGGATTATCTATATTAAGATTTTGATAAGCAATATTTATGTGAGTATATGTTTGTAGATTTTAGGAATACTTTGTTTTTTGGTGAAAACTAATTTTAATAATTATTCTTAATTTTGAAACTAATTTAACTAAAAACTGCTATTTAAGGTCTCTTACAATTTAAAAAAACCAAAGTCAAAACAAAAAGATTCATGAAAACATACCTATTCACTGGGTTATCTCATCTGATATTTTCCACCTCTTGAAGACTATAAAGACTGACTATCCACTGAAAAAGAAACACATTTCAAAGGCAGTTTCTTGATTATTCAAGAAAACATTTCAAGTTATTAAAATCGAATTTTGCTTTCCGTATTGCAATTAGGATGATTAAATGAGAATTTGTATTAAAAAAAACATGGCCTTTCCCAAGGCTATGGATATTAAAGGGGAATGCAAAATAAAAAAGTCTCAATACGGAAATGTATTGTTTCTGTACAATTTCGTTTGATTTGTTTGGTTGTTTGTTTTTGCATGTTTTTTTCAAAGTATTTAAAAAATATGAAGACTACATATAATAGAGCCACATAAAAATAATAATAATACTTTGCAATTTCTTTATTGAACAAGATTCTGATCAAATACAAGAGAAATTTGAAAATTTAAATTAACAGAAAAATTAATAGTTATGTATATAAAAACAAGTTATTTTCCGGCTGCTGTACATTAAATTAATCGATGTCAGATTAAAAATTCTGACAATTTAAAGTTGTAAAAAAGCTTTTAATCTAAATTATCTGTCACTCGCTGAACTCAAAAACCACAAAATGAGTTTTAACATTACTTTACTTTATTAGATGTTTTACGACTATCAAATGTCAGAATTACTTTTCTGAAGTTCAGATTCAAATACGGCAACCAGAAAAAATTACATTATTTTCAAAACTATTAATTTAGATTTGGCGCGTTCAGAAAAATGAGATACCAGAGATTTAATTCTCATTCAAGAAGTGAGCAAGCAAATCCAAGATTTTTTTTCCTCGGCATTGCTGTCAAACGCTGAGGAATCGTGTTCATGAAAGTTCATGATCTCATTTTCCTGAACATGCCTATTAGTAGTTGATCTAAAAGATTTTGTCGATTTGAGATTTGATCAAATTTGGTCCAAAAATCATGTTCATTAAAGAAATGTCAAAGAAATATAACAAATATTAATTCCTATCTCTTTGGAACATTGAAAAATATTTTGGATTAACTTTTTCTAAATTTGGCTTTTGGATCACTTTCATTTACGAAAGTTTCAAACAAAAATTTTGACTCAGTCCCTGACTTTGACACTGTGAGACTTTTGTAAGCTTCGTCTCGGTTTCATTTAAATCGAAACATTTTTGTATCGTCTCAATAGCAGTCTCGTCATGGTTATCGTTTCGTTTTAGTCTCGGTTCTTGTTGTTTTGTGTGTTTTTGTTGAAAAAATATCTACCTAGACTTGAAATCTAAAAATTGCTTAGTATTTAAATCGAAAAGTACAATTTTTATAATTCAAATATGCATTTTTTATAAATTTTAATCTTCGAAAACACAAGTAGACCTCTGAGAATTTCGTTAAACTTCGATGGAAAAAATACGGTCTTGTCGCGAATGCTTTGGAGGTACTAATATCTCGGTCACATCTATGTTTCCTGAAACGAGGCCAAGAATTTTCTCGTCTCATGGGCAGGTTTACAAATTTTTTGTTTTACAATTTTGTATATATTGTTTTAGAAGTAATCTGTTAATGTTAAAATCAAGGATGTTTGAAATATTTTCAAAATGACACATTCGAAAATGTTCAAAAACTTCCTATGATCGGAAGGCTTGTTAGTATTTTCTTTAAGGTCAAATATGAATACTCATTTCTCTCCATGAAGGTAAGTATTGAAGCTGTGAAGAAAAAAAGCAAGTAGCTAAAAAGCATTTTGATTCCTTAGTTCTGTACTGATGAGCATCGTCTGAAAATGAAACAGAAACGAAACATGTACAATGTACATACTTAGTAAAATGCAAATGACGGAAGAATCCTTAAAATGTTTATAAATACCTACATACACACATCGCATCGTTGCAGAAAAAAAAATACCACCACCGGCAAAAATGATTCAAAATACATATATGTATATGTATCCATGTTGGTATATTCAAGCTTGTTTTATATGGGGTCGTACATATTTCGTTCTCATATAGCTTCCAATTTAAGAAAGTAAATTCGTTTCGGAACACGAACTCAGTGCTTTCTATTTCTTGTTTTTCATCATCATGTTCCTCGTATAGGTACATACATACATACATTATGTACATATATAGATTCTGGAAGCTTGCCAGAAAATACTCCCCGATGTACATTGCATATCCTTTTTGAGAGCCTTTTTTGCTTGTACATATTGTATTTTTTTTCTTTGCTTATAAGCAAAAGTGTTGCTATAAGGAAGAACGATCTATATCTAGGTATTTATATCTTTTTATACATTATCTATATTTATATGAAAGCCCAAATGAGAGGCACATCTCCTCAAAAAAAAATTAAAAAAAAAACCTTCTACAACCCACTTATCGTTTTGCTTCTTTAAAGGCACTAACAAGGGAGAAAAGACTTCCCTTGGAAAATTGCATTGCATTTTAAGCTATTTTATGGTTACTTATTTTGAGACAGTAATTAATTTTTGGTCTATATATAAGGGCTTTGAAATGAGAACCTCATAGAAAACACTATACAATTAATTTAGAAACTTAAATATGTAAGGTATTGATATTTATTTATATAAGATTAATAAAGTATCCATTGATGTAAGTTTCTGTTGTGATTACAAACAAATTTCTTTTATCTAAAATAATTAAAAAATCAATGGACATTTTAAATTTTGTCCAATAATTTTAATTGTTTAAGGTTTATATAGTGTCATTTACTAAGATAGGTAAATTTATATAACAAAAAGGTGCGAGTGCCGGGACTCACTATTAAGTGTAAATGAATTGAGGTCCCTATCGATGAGATAACGTACATATCTGGCCAAATGACCCTGGCAACATGACAATCATCCATAGAGGTATCCGTCCACAATACAAACTAACCTTAAGACATACATATATGTAAGTCAGATTGCTAAAGCAATGAATTCTCAGGGAAAACTACGCGATTTAGTGCAAGGCATTAGCTATTATACATCCAGCATTTATTTCTGAAGCTCAAAGGCAATGGGAGAGACGTACTTTGAATGCCATTATGGATTATATTGTTGTGCCTGCAAGCGCGCTGCCAAGTAATACTTTAGTTGAGTGGGAAGTCAATGACAGTTTTGATTACGAGGAGACCAATCGCTCGGTACGATAATGCACAATTTCTATTCGACGGCGCGGCAGCCCGGGCTGGAACTTCGAAAATATATTTTCCGACATCAATTGTTACGTGTCTACAGGAATTGCATCATTTACCAAACTAAGAGATGATATTATTACAAATACTAGTTCTAGTACTAATACTAGCCAAGTTGCACAAAACCTTACTGCGGAAAGTTTTGACGGAATACTCACCGCTGATCTCAACCGATTATTAAAAGATTATTGGCCACTGAAACGTCTCGATTCCCTCAATCTTCAGCAAACAGAGGAACCGATAGCTGACGATGAACTTGAACTTTAATTACAGCATCGACTAACAACTTGCCAAAGAATGCATATATTCCAGCAATTTACCTAAAAGTCTTCTACCAGTTGACCGCAAAACAGTCCGTTGAACTACTCCTAAATACTACGAGATTTTAGAACCAAAGTCACCAAAATAGTCTACACTGTTTTTACTGCTTGCAGTTTGCATAATTTTATTCTTTTAACGTGACTTTTTTTGACGTCTCTATATTTTTTCTCACTCCCATTCATGGCGAGAAAGAGAAGCCTTTCTTGGCCACCTCTTAATAACAATGTGTTGTTTTCATTGACAACCACGTATTGTTATTGTTTTCGTCGTCGCCACGACAGATTCGCGTTGGTGTGCATAGAGTACGTATATTATCCAAAGATACTGAATTATAAAGATTGGAATCCTCGGCTGTCATTCTGGTTTGCCTACAAGGTAAACAAAGTGGCGGAGAGTGGTGAATTCATATTTTTGCATTAGTGTTCATGTTTTAACGCACACTAGTGCAAAAATATGAATTCACCACTGCATAAATTGTTGTTGCAATTCACATCTATTCATCGACACAAAAACAACAATGTTAACAAATGGGTTTTGGGGATGGAACGTACGAATCCAATCCAATCCAATCTTTATAATTCAGTATCTTTGATATTATCTAGAGAACCGACTTAAGGGGTTTGTTCTCTTTCGACCTACAAGCTGCTAGAACACTGAAATCTACTTTTGCATAACCATGTATTAGTGGTGCCGTGCATTTTAAATGGGACCCGATGCCCCCACTACATTTGAGCATAGGAGACACGCTCAGTTTGAAATATGGTGGATTATGCGCTCAGATATTCAAAATAAGAGTTCGTTAAATTCAAAAACTAAAAATTAAATTAATTTTTTACTTTTTGATTTTTATCTTTTTGACGGATGCTTTAAAAAAATCAAAATCATACAGAAGATAGATATTGGTTATCTACTTGTTTTTTAAAGTTTTTAAATTTTTAAAAAAAATTTTAACCGAGATATTGGGTGATATGCATAAAAAGGAAGTAATTACTTAAAGTATAAGGTTAAAGTAAAAACTATAACTTTTAGTAAAAAATTAGATTCAAAGTATTTACTTCATTTCGTATGCATAAAATTTAGTTCATACTTGCTGGTAAATACTTTCAGTAGATACTAAATTCATCCAAGTAAATACTAAGAATTCATCGGAAATTGATAGTAAATAATATTTTTTGCACAATTTCTTGCTACACGGTTAAAAATTCTGGGGTATTTTTTAATACAGCTCTTGTATTACAGCCGTATGCAATACAGCAAATATTACATTTTAATACTAGGGAAATATTAAAAAAAAATTCTAATCAATTCTTATTACATTCTAATATTTTTGTATTAAAATATCATTTGTAATACAAAAAAGAGTCGATTTTAACCCAAAAGAATAAAACATATCCCTTGTAGAGAGGGAAAATTTCTCTCTCAGTTGCCATTTCAAATATGAGAATTTTTCTAATAATTTTTGATTACATTCTAATACCTCCTCGCCCTTTTTTTGCTTCGATGCTCTTTTTTGTCAGCCATATTGAATATGAACATTTTGAACAGACTGCGTCACTTTTTAATACACCCAAGATTAAAATTTATTAATATTGTATTAAAAAGCAAGAATAATAAAAATAAAAAAATTAACTATAATAAATACATAACAACTTCAATTAGGTTTTTTTTGAAGCGAATATTGCTTTTATTTATATAAGTTTTAAAGTGCATAACCAAAAACAAGAAATAATTAAAGTCATTTCTAAGATATCAGAATATACTTCATATATGATCTAAAAGGGAGTCTTTCAAGGCTAATTGCAATGGTTATCAATGAAGTGTGCACATAATTCGGTAAATATTAACAGCAACCCAATTTTAATAAATACAGTGACCAAAAAAAGATTCAAGGTTATTATTTTTTTGGTTTCAAGGTTTCAATCGATGGTTTAAAGCAAAAAAGTAGGTACTTTAAAATGTTCAAGTTGCTATTTCGCAACTTTGAAAAAATTAAGAAATTCCTACAGAAAAAAAGGACTTATTACTTTTTATGCATACGAAATAAACTTTTTACTGAAAAAATTCATCCGAAAAAAGTAAGTGCTATGGCCCAAAGTAAATACTTGATTTTAAGCATTTACTGCATTTTTATGCATATCGAAAAAAGTAACTACTTTAAAATTCTCCAGTAAAAGCATTTACTATGTTTTATGCATATCACCCATTGACATATTTCTGTTGTTTTATTTATCACCTCATAACTCTTAAGTTATTGCATCTATAGGATTGCGGAATCTATAATCGCCATGATTCTCAAAAAATTAATTAAATTTTTTTAGTATGAAATTTTTAACGGTTTTGAAAATTTTTTTATAGCTGGTACTCGACTGTCATTCTGGCTTTAATTTAAATTTTAAATTTTGAAAATCCGACCATTAGATCCAAAGATATAAGCATTTAAATGACAACAAATCGGGTGTTTTTCAATTTTTCAACTTTTTGAGCTACTGGCACCAATTGTTGTTGTATCAGCAATTCACACGTATTCACGGACAGGGAATTTAAGAGAGTTTTCTCTCATTGAGCTAAAATAAAATTTGAGGGTGTTTTAGGCAAGGGGGGTACAAGTCGGTTCTCTAGATAATAATATACAAAGGTACTCTATGTTGGTGTGGGGGAACCTTTACTCGCCATTTGACTGCCTCCGCTGACTTTTTTGACTTCTCTGCATACCTTTATCATTACCACTTGTGGCGAGAAAGAGTTGGTCAAGAAGTGGGATTGAGAAAAAGTACAGAGACGTCAAAACAAGTCAGCTGAAGCATTCCAATGTGAACACCGTCAAAGAAATTTGATACTGTATGTTTTAGAAGCGGCTGGCAAACAATATTTTGACGTACACTAAAGCCAGGGGCGCACATGCAACTTTATAGTTTGGTTTCAATTTTAAGTACTATAGGATTAAATGAGAATCCGCGTACATGCATGTGCGCGTACTCCCATTGAAGCCCATTGTGCTCAAAATCGAAATCAAACTGTTTAGTTGCATGTACGCGCCTGGCTTAATACTGCGTTTTCATTGGAGCCAAAATGAGGTTAATTTCTTAAATTACAGAAAAAGTTCTTTAATTGCAAATTTCCTAATTTCGTTTGACACCTAATTTAATTTCGAATTTGAATTGGCTGTTTATATCTTTTTTTTGTTTATAAAAGTTGCTTGTGCGCGCCTGGCCTTAGAAACCAAACTGTTGCGAATCTAAAAAATGCATGTGTGCGCTTGGCCTTAGAAAATTGCTGAAACATGTTCAGTTCATAATAAGGTTTTGGATAACTTTAGAGACAGCTGTTCACAAATAGACATACTTCGGAATGGGTTTATAAATATTACTGGCGATGTCGTATTTTCAAACGTCTAACTTTGGACAGCCATCCAAATTATAGATAAACAATTTTTTGTGATGTTTAAGTGCTATCTAGCTAAGACAACGGACTCGGTTGTCGAAACCTTGTCTACTGTAGCATTTTATTCAATAAATTAAAGCATTTTACTAACTATTTCGAACTATTTTGATCTATTTAGACACTGTCTTACTAGTAGAAAATCTAATAAATATGACTGGCAGTGTTTAAAAACATCTCTGCAACTGAAAAGAAACCAAAATAGAAACGAATCTTAAATAAAAACATCTCTGTAACTGAAAGGAAATCAAAATAGAAATTAATTTAAAAAAACGCTTTGGTCTAAAAGCAGTCCGTAAATTAAAAATATTCAAGTGGTGGTTTTACATCACAAAACGCCGCGAGGAGTTACGATTTTTTTTGGTACTGCTAACCCGCGTTCTGTGATGCGAACCTTTAGTTGGAACAGCCAACCAAATTTCAACCCAATCTAAACTCGACCTTTCGATTTGGTATATAACGTTTATTTACTGAACGTACCTAGAGTTTAACGTACCCAATATAAGTAACGTAACGTAACGTAAGGGTTAAATGCACAGCTGTCAGTAACATCACAAGCAAAGATACTGAATTATAAAGATTGAAATCCTCGGCTGTCATTCTGGTTTGCCTACAAGCTAAACAAAATGGCGGACAGTGGTGAATTCATATTTTTGCACTAGTGTTCATGTTTTAATTTAACGCACACTAGTGCAAAAATATGAATTCACCACTGTATAAATTGTTGTTGCAATTCACATCTATTCATCGACACGAGATAAAATTACAAAAACAACAATGTAAACAAATGGGTTTTGGGGGATGGAACGTACGAAAGATTCACAAGTCACAAGAAATCACCAACTTTTTTTTTTGTTCACTTTACCGCCGCGCCGGTATAGATGTTTACACATCAATATAGGACCTTAAAGCCGAGTATACAGTTCTTTTGAACAAAAAAAAAAGTGGTAAGAATTTTTTTTTTTTCGGAAGAAAACAAATCTGAGTTGAAATAAAAAATTTGTATTCGTTGTCCTCTTTTTTTCCACAAAACAATGTCACCAACATTGTTTTGCGCGAAAAAGTTTCCGTGGTGAATATAATTTTTGGTGAGTAAAATTTTAAACGTCAAAAATTTTTTTTTGCGATAAAATCACTCGCATAAGAGGAACATGTATTTTTTTTTTCGGGGAGGAACTGTATACTAGGCTTAAGCTAAAACCTAGTTACAATGAATATAAATTAATTCAGAAAATATCATAGTTAAAAGTAAAAAATTTTATTGGTCTTTAAATTTCGCAATATACTAAAATATATAAATATATCTTGTCAAAATGTGAGCTTTTTATATTGATACTTAGGGGTTGCGAAATATAATTTGGTTTGTTTTAATTGAAAATATTTGACAACGCATAGTGATGCATTCTGATTTTTACTTGTATGTATTTATGTACATTGTACATACATCTCTTAAACGATTTGTCAAAATTTTAATTTTTGTATTAGGTACATGTGTTAATAGGAAATTCCCAGAAAAGAAAAAACTGCGGTAGGGGTAGTTTTCTAAAAATAGAAAAAAAAAATATTTAAAACCAACGGAAACACATTTACACAATAAAATCTATAGTTTTATATTTTTTTAATTAAGCTCTTTGAATGTAGGTACATACCTATAAAGTTTTTGAAAAACTCAAAATTAGACAAAAATATTTTATACCGATATTTTCTCCAAATATTATACAATAAAGTACTATATTGGCGTTTAGTATAATTAAGTGCTTTTGACATTTAATATTCGAACGATAAATAAAGTCTTCTAGTTTTGGATAAAATTAAAATTTGTGCCAACATCTGCTGTAGAGTAAATTCGGAAATTATGGCACACTTAATTTAATTCTTAAACAATTTTTACTACGGACACCATTTTTGATTTAAGTCAAAAAAACTTTATTTAATATGGATTCCACCTAACATGTGTGCTGTATACTTACCGAGCTACAAAAAATAAAAAATGTAGGAAAAAAGCAGCACATTGAGCCGGTTAATTTTGTTTTTCTTTTCCGAACAAAATAAAAGCATCGACTTATGGTCTTGATCGGGCATGTGCTCTACCATGGCTTAAGCAAATTAAACAAATATGTTATTTAAAAGAAGTTTAGTTTTCTCATATGAAGTGGCTATTGAAACTTTCAATGAAAGTAGTAGAGCCCCCTATTGCACATGTACAGCTATACCCGTGTTACACGTTTAATTAAATTATTCGTGTATGAACATGTGTATTTATATTTACACGTGTATTTAGGCAATACACGTACTTTTAATGTTTTATGGTTTTTTACTCACCCGATATAGGATTACATCTTAATTTTTTAAACTTACCTGCAAATAAAAAATTGAGTATAATTTACAAATTATGTTGAAGTTGATATATTATAGAGATACATACAATAATAATAATTTTATTTTAATTTTGAATATGCATATAATTATGTACATTATTACATTACAATTAATATAAACCCTTTAAACGTATGTTTTCAAGAGAATATCACATTATTATAAGGAGTGGTAACAAATATGCCAGTATGTTTATTGTTAAAGAATGTTTTATTGATGTAGATTTAGATTTTAAAATTTAAACAATATATTTTGGTTAATTCGAGATACATACAGGGTGTCCCATAAATGATGGTCCAAACTGAAACTGGTAATATGCCAGGTCATGACCACTCAGAATTTAGTAACTTGTCCGTACCGCATCATTATGGTTTTCGAGTAAACGGCTATTCATTTTAAATTTCGAAAAATACCTACTTTGACCCAGTTTTTTGGCCACCCTGTCCATAATTGATTTTCGTTTTTTTAATTTTTAAACTAAAATATTGCCCAATAATGAGATAAATTTTTTTGCATTAAAATATTTAAAATTTTCTGCACCATTTTGCTAAAAATTCATAAATTTCATGACGCTTTGATCAAATCTATTTTTTACCTCATTTTTTAAAAGAGCACACTGTACAAAAATCGTATGACTTAGAACTGGTTTTCACTTCTAAAAATCATGTTTTTGAAGTTTCTTAAAAGGTATAAAACTAGCTAATATTAGAGTTAGATCAAAAGTTTAAAATATAATACAACAGTTGTACCTATAAAATTAAATGAGTGAATGGGTCTCACCATTTGTAACTCTTATACTTCAAGTGGCTAAGAGCTTCAAAGTTCTTATAAATGGTGAACAAAATATGCTTTATTGGAGAGCAACATGAGGTTTATCTCTTAAGACGACCAAAAATAGGAGTATACCCGGTCCTTAATTTGCGGACTTAGAATTTCGCTGTATTTTTTTCAAACGACTAGGTCGCACGAGCTTGCTCATATATCTGATCACAATCTAGATCATCAGATTTTAAAGAGGAAAAAGACTGGGTGGTGCCCTTGGAATCTTAATACCCAAGATAATATTTTATTATAAGAACATTTCTAATTCAAGATCTTCGAAGATCTTATCAGGTAAAGCTGGACCATTTTCTCTCTAAATATTCGAGACAAAAATATTTGTCAACAATGTTTAGTAGTTCTCTCGACTTAAAAAAAAACAGTCAATTTAATGTACAAGCCTTATCATTTGTTGACTACGTCATTGCAGTATAAAATAAAATAAACTCGGAGTTGAAGTCACTATAGTATTTGTTCACTAGATATTCAAGCCGGGAAACATTTTGCAACAATTGGTCAGTTGATTTTTTTAAAATTATATTACCAATTCTTTATTACCTACGTCATTATGTGTAGAAGTCAATCGCATTATTTGTTCGCGTTTGAAACGAAAAACACTTTCCAACTTTTTTTTTTTTAATTGGAAATTAAATTGTTATATGAAAACCTTTTGTTTTTGACGTTCTTGACTGTAAAATGAAATTCATCCGATAACTTTATTCGCTCTCCAGATATGGTGAACGAAAAAAGGAATCATGAACGTACGTACATACATATGTATGTAAACACACATACATACATATATCTCTCTAAAAATGATGAACTGAGATCCTATGGCCTCCGAAACGTGGAAAAATATCGAAATTTTCGATTCGACAAAACCGGGCGAACAACAATAACTTCCAACGGGATGTTTATAAATAAGTGTATAAATATGCGACCTGAAAAAAATTTTAATTTTGTATTATGTGAGTACTGAGTACACAAAAATAAAAAATTGTCAAAAATCAACAGCTTCTAAAATTCGTTGGAGCGTTTTTGTTTTTTAATTAAATTTGTATACGTATAAAATCTTGTTAATAGTTCAAAGAATACATTAGTATTTTTTAATGCGCAGTTTAAAATCGTTTTCGAAAAAAATCAACCATCACCCCATTTTAAAAATATAGAATTTAAAAAATTAAATTTAAAAAATTAAATTTAAAAAATTTATTTTATTTTCTTTAAGTAAGTATTGCATATCGAAGCTTTTATGAAAATTTTGATATGCAATATTATTTGAACTTATTAGAAGCTCTAGTATAAACAAAATTGTTTCTATTAAATGTGAGATCAGATGCTAATGTAAGCACACTGTCGTGTGTTTTAGCTTTACTCAAAATCTTAGGAGTCGGAGTAAGATAAAAAATCTATTTCTCTATATTTCTACAAAAAAAAATATAGATATTTTTACACAATTTCAATCAAGAACGTATTTTTTTAAGCACTACTGCTGTTTTTCTATAGCTTTTTCACGAAACAGAAAACAGCGATATTGACTCAAAAAACAAATTAAACTTTTTTAAAAACCCAAAACATATTGTTTGGAAAATTTTAGAACTTAATTAAAAATAAATATCAAAATCGGTTGAAACGCTTTCGAGAAAGAAGAAAATAAAAAAACAATGCCGACATACAGGCAGCCTTATTTATTAGATTTCACTAATACTCGTCTCAGCCTCGGAATAGTTAAACCGAGTCGAAGCACTTACTTACTCCGCCTTTACGCCACGTTAAACAAATTCTTATTTATAAAATATTTTCTTGGCGGTTTTAGCTACACCCTCCTTATGTCAAATATATCATCAAAAAAATGACTAATCTAAAACTCTGGTTATTATAAACGTAAACAAACTCTATCTGATTTCCATAATTATTCATTTAAAGTAATTATTTTTGGTAGTATTTTATCGAAATAAATGGATAAACAAAATAAAAGAAAACGGTCTGAAAACTGGGAAAGTTTTCAAAAGGTATGTGAATAAATAATTTGCAGATTAATACAGGTAAAAACTAATATATTTATGCTTATGTTCATAGAAACTTCTCAGACAACTTGTTTAAGAAAAAATTAGTATCATAGAAAATAATAGTGTTAATACGAATACCACAAAGTCTAATAGGGAATCCTGGATTGAAATTTTGATTTTATTTGTCATTGGATTCAAACGAGATTTTTACTACTTTGGTCTTTTGCTTCCTGCAGATAAGGCGTTTAAAGAATTGAAATCATTTATAAATGCTAATAAACTATCCATTTTGCCTTACAATTAGTAACAAACAGATACAAAAAATTCTTATACACTCCTTTTTTAGTTTCTAAATGTCATGTCCAAATATGACATTAAGATACTTAAACGGCTTTACTACGGCTACTATAGTACCAGTCTTAGCTTATTCCGCCTCTAATCCTCGTTTATTTTGTTTATAAATAAGTTTTTCAGGATTAGAGGCGTTGTAAAGTCCGAGTAAATTTACTTGTTTTGTATAAAGGGTGATTTTTTAAGAGGTTTAGAACTTTTTTTTAAAAAAAAACACAAAAAATTCGAAATAATGAATGAAATATTTATTTGAATCGATAGTTTGAACTTTGCAATTTAATGTTTAAAGATAATTTCATGCAAATGTTGACCGCGGCTGCGTCTCAGGTAGCCCATCCGCTGAGTCCAATTTTGGCATACTCTTTCACACATATCGGCCGGTATCTCACGAATGAATGCATGGATGTTGGCTTCCAGTGCGTCAATCGAAGCGGGCTTGTCCCTATAAACATTAGCCTTGACATACCCCCACAAAAAATAGTCTAATGGTGTCAAATCGCACGATCTAGGCGGCCAATTGACCGGCCCGAAACGTGAAATTAACTGTTCACCAAACTCGCCTCGCAATTGCGCCATTGTTTCGCGTGCTGTGTGGCATGTGGCACCGTCTTGTTGAAACCACATATCATGCAAGTCAAGAACTTCCATTTCGGGCAAAAAAAAGTTTGTTATCATCGCTCGGTAGCGTTCACCATTGACAGTAACGCTGCGATTCGCATCATCTTTGAAGAAATATGGCCCAATAATGCCGCCGGCCCATAAACCGCACCAAACAGTGGCTTTTTCGGGATGCATTGGTAGCTGTTGCAATGCTTCTGGCTGATCTTCACTCCAAATGCGGCAATTGTGCTTATTTACGTACCCATTCAACCAAAAATGAGCCTCATCGCTGAACACAATTTTTCGATAAAAAAGCGGATCCTCGGCCAGCTTTCCAAGAGCCCATTCAAATGAGCGTTGTTCATTTGTAAGACGATCCATGGTTAAATTGCAAACCAAACTGAAGCTGTTTGACAGTGACACAAGGTACTAAACACACGTCAGCTGTCAAAACCAGTGTTGCCAAAACCAAACCAGCTAAAAAATCACCCGTTATAATGCGACAAAAGGCTAGGGAGTCTAAGAGGGGGGGTCTATTTCGCCCTGTTTAAAGGTGAGGGACATTTTTCTAAAAAACTGACTTGAAATTAAAAAAAAATCAACGGCGGCACATACAACATCATGTCAAAGCCAGAAATTAATTTTTTAATTCAAACTGTTTTATTGAATATAGTTTTGGAAAAAAAATAATTTTTTCAAATTCAAAATTTTGTAAAAAAAAAAAATGAAAATATTTTTGTTTAAAATTTTAGGATTTAATTCAAATTTTTGTTTTCAAGTTTTAGTCAAACACTACAAACCAGATGCTTCTATTTTTTTGATAAAATTTAAAATAACAAAAATAAATTTCTTTTAATTTGACTTCAATCCGTTGTTTAAGTTATTACAGTAAAACCCGCTTAAGAGAAACCCGCTTAAGAGAAAAACCCGCTTATCTGAAACACTTTTTTCATCCCCGAGTATTTGTCGACCAATTACCTTTATAACACTCCGCTTAAGCGAAACTCGCTTAAGTGAAAAACCCGGACACCTGAAACATATTTTCAGTTAGATTTAATATTTTTCATTGAAAAAAACTCTCTTAAGTGAAAAAAAATTTAAGAGAACAGAACAAAAAATTTGCTGAACGCTTTTACATCTATTTTATTTTTCACCTTCACCAAATTTTCATCACGAAAACGACATTATAATTTATGATATGTTTTGGAATTTTTAAATCCGCTTAAGTGCAATTTTTTTTTTTACTTATCCGGACTCCGCTTAAGGGAAATTTTTGTTCACTTAAGCTGGGTTCGTTTAAGTGAAAACCCCGCTTAAGTGAAAGAAAGGCTGTGACATTTTGCAGTTTCTCTTAAGCGGGTTTTACTGTACCAAGATTTCCACTAAGTAAGTAGGTAAGTAGATTTTATGTTTGTGATTTAAAAGTGAGCTGCAATCAGACCTGCCGCCCCCCCCCCCCCTTGGTCCATAATGCGGTGCCCTTACGATGTCAAACAAAATTTGCTTTGTTTTCTAAAGACTTAACTACAGAAAAAATATTTGTTTGTATATAATATGTATAAGGTACATTATTTTTTATCAAAATTGCCCAATCAATTTCACGTTAGAGTTGTAACAAAATATAAAAAGACAGCACTACAACAAATCCTGTTAAAATGTGAACTGTTTAATTCGTGCGTCATCAGCCCTTATCTCCTATATACAAAATATTCATGTTTTCTACAATATCAATATTGTTTTAGGTGTATATTTTTATCATATAAATTGTTTGGAAAATATATTCACAAATGATAAAATAACTATTTTGTATTCATTGGCTTATGTGTGTGGATTATTTTAATTAGAAACTTTAAAACAAAGCTTCACTGTGCTATGGTTTTACAATGATGAATGAATATTCCCCCCCAAATGTACATACATATGAACAAATACATACATTTGTATACAATACTCACTTACAACATCGAAGCTGCTAAGTGCTGATGTTGCACACATAGAAGCTGAATAAATTATAATAGCCAACACCATACAACGTTTGTTGTCCTTGCCGTGTAAGCAAAATCATACAGGTGCTTCTCTATAAAGCTTTTCCTAACGCTGGCGATGGTGTATACTAAATCGTCCCAAACTATATAACGTTACGCATTCCCGTATCGATCCTTTTCGCCTTGAACCGTCAGGAACACAAACGTCCTTTTATGCGAATTTTCTCTGTTGTTTCACCTATATTTTCTCCCTTTCTCTCCTTTTATTTTTCTATATTGTTCACTCTTTCATTAATTGTATTTGTATGCATTCGCTGCCTCGTTGACCTAATTCCATTTAAAAAAAAGCTAATAACACTTTGACCTCTTCTTATAAGGCAGAGGGAATCGAATTCCACCGCCCGCCGCCGCCACGACACCAATGCGCTATAGATATATACCTATATAAACAATACATATTATGTAATAAAAATCAACAAGAGAATGCACTCAGAAGGACATCGTTTTGTCCAACGAGCACGTTTAACGAAAAAAAAATTAATTGTTCTGCACAACATAGAATTTTCGCTTATTTCTTGTATTTTATACGGAACTAGTGGCAAACTGATGGTGGTCCTAAATAAGTACATATGTAGGTATCTCGAAAACTTAAAAATTTCAAGAACACAATCCCAAACACTACTTAATTCTTTAAACCATTACCAACATTTGTATGTATAAGACACCCCACCCTCCTATAATGACAAATGCTTGTACTGTACGAATCTTGCCGAACTTTTGTTTGAACGTGTCAGTGGGTATAAATTTTCCGTGGTAATTCTGTATACTATCTTTTATCATATCTGAACATTTCATTAAAATCATGGTTCAGAATTTATCAGAATAAGACTGCCTGATATACCAAATACTTAAAAAAAAAGTCAAAAAATCTGCAATAATATGGGCGTAGGAAAAAATTTGTTTGAGCCGATTTTCTTATCTATAAAGTTTACTTAAAAAACACGACGAAATTTCATTTTGTAAAAAGTGGGCGTGGTAGTGGGCACAAATTGATTGTATTGATTACCGCGCCTGAAAATTTCATCAAAACCGTTTGGTTCTGTTTTTATAGTATTTTTCCGCCCTCCCGAATAACCTGCAGAGTTAATTGCGAAAAGATCTTTCTTATGTCCAATTAACAATTTCATAAACAAACACTAAAAGCACTTTTATCAAAAACACTCTTAAATTTTATCGGGCTCTTAAATATTTTTAGTTTCACCAATCTATAAAAGAGAAATTACAGGGAAATTTTTGTTAAAATCGAGTTCTCTTCACATCCCTGGAAAAATAAATTGGTTTTTGCTTTTTAATAAGCGAAATATATGAGAAAAAGTGAGAAAGCATTATGTATTGAAACAAATGCCAAGAATTGCAAAATAAATCGGTAAACTTCTTCAAGATCAAAAACAAACATTGGGCGTGGGCCGCTGTCGAAAGGTTTTTATAAAGTTAGTTTCAATTAAATTTAACAAGGAATGCACAAATAAAAAGAAGAGAAAGAGGCAAGAATTACACAGAAGCTGAAAAAATGGGCTAATTGATATAATATCTCCAAAAATTGAAAATTAAAATTAAATTAAAATTTTTTTCTGCAAATGTTGATATATCCACTTGTTAACTGCATCTGATGAAATTTCAAAGACACTTTTAAAATTTAATGAGCCAAAAATGGGCATTTAGTTTATAAGGGTGTTTAAAAGGTTGTTTAATTTAAAAGTGCTTGGTGAAACCAAAAAATCACATTTTAGGGTTTAGCAGCCTGTTAAATGTTTAAAAGTCCTTCGTGAAATCGGCTATTAGTCTAATAAGATCTTCAATTTGGGTTCAATTTATTTGCAGAATTTGTTGGTGTAACTTTTATATTAACAAAATGAAAACACATTCACGCACAAAACATATATCCTTCATAATTGTCTTGGCTGCCACTTGTCTTGTTTTTGTTTAATAACCAATGACGTAGACATTCTAATGACACATTATAAAATTTGTAGAGTAGATCCAATTGAGCATTATATTGAAAAATCGCTTTGATTAACTGTTATGATTTTCATAAAAAAGGAAAATAAAAATGTATACATTTTTTTTTTACTTTTATTTATTTATTTATTTAATAGAAACACACCATTAATTTATTATTTTGGTTTAGTGACGCGTTTTGATATCAGGAAACATCATCGGGCTTTAATTTATTAACTCGTGTTGTTTTGCCGAAATTCAATTTATGTTTGGTTGTTGTAATTTGTACCATGGTTGATTGTTGAAGCTGGTGACTGGTTTCACTATATCTGTCTTGCTCATGATTTTCATATAATTTATAATAAAAATGATTTTAACTGCCACCAGCACCACAACTGTTATACACAGAGTATGTTTCAGCCCTACTGAGAAAGGACCCTCAAATGATGCAAAAGTGCGAAGCACCATCATGACTATCACTTGCTTTAGTAGAAGCACACCACCAACCTCAAACTCAAATCACATAACAAAACTATATAGCTAATATATCGCTGAACTAGGTCGCATGAAAGTTCGCAAAGTGCAAAGAAGAACGGTTAGACGGACGGACGTTTCGAAGTGTTGTCCACGCATACTTCAGAACTATATTGAAGAGCATTGTTGCAGCTGGGGTTGTTTCTAAAAATAGATTCTATTTAGTCGAGGCTATATAATATCTAGTTGTGAAAATGTTAGGATTGGAGTTCATGGTAGATATGATAAATAGATAGATAGATAAAGATATGATTTTGAAGCTGTCTTCGAACTTGTTTTTTTAGAATATTTATATTTAATTGGAGATTAAAAACAATTTTGAAAATTCCCTTAATCAATGAAGTGCATATTTAAGTTTGTACTTGACTTTTTGTTTTTTTTACACAAAACCTCGAAAGATAACAAAAATTTCTATCTGTTACATGAAAATTGTTTTTAACCTGAGTTTTATTAACAACTTGTATGGAGAGTTCGTACTTGTTTCAAGTTGTTCTCAATAAGTTTTAATTGGGACTAAACTTAATGAATTCAGAGATTTAATAATATGAGGTGAAATATCAAGTTACAAAATTGATATTTCGGAGTCAATGCAAACTTTAAATAAAAGATACGACTTCTATGCACTTATTTACATTCATATACTATTACTATTGAAAGTTTCTTAAAGGGACTTAATTTGTGAAAAAAAAAATAAAACACACGAGTGGGTCGTACGAATTTACTTAAGCTCTTATAAATTTAGTGTCTCAGAAATTTAAAGATTTTATACATAAAAGCACGAAATTATTTCTTTAGGTATAGGTACTTTAAACAAGTGTTAAAATAATTTTGAAGCGAAAGCAAATGATATGTTTGTCTGATTTCTTGCAAAAATATGAGTAGTAAACAAAAAATTTCAAAGATCATAACGAGCATATCTAGACCAAAAAAAATCCATGTGAAGATTATTAAACGCAACTGTTTTTATTTTTGCAAACCGGTATTTTTAACTTTGAAAACTTTTTTAAAATAATTGTATTTTTAAAATTACATATATGTCCATAGCTCCTTCTAGAAAAAAGTAAAAACATGTTAATTATTTCTCTAAAAGTTAAAAAATTTTACAATTTATGTAGTTGTCCCACCAAAACTATTTATTATATTTATTTGTTTGTTGAGCATGGTAATAGTTTTTTACAACATTTGTATAACTTTTAGGATAATTACCTCACCTTTTTTAATATAGACACTTCAAGAAAAAATTGCAAAATTTAGCCCTCCTATCTTCAATGTGCGAAGTTGTTTGTTGAGCATGGTAATAGTTTTTTACAACATTTGTACAACTTTTAGGATAATTATACTCACCGTTTTTATATAGACACTTCAAACAAAATTGCAAAATTTAGCCCTCCTACCTCAATGTGTGAAAAATCTGTAAATTCAGTTCGATAGATAGTTTATACACGTTTGTCTAATTATCGACCTACATTTACAGATTTTTTGAGCGATAAATTAGGAAGGCTAAACTCCGTTGCTGTGTCCCAATTTTTTTTAGCAATACATACAAAATAAAAGAAAATTTATAACAAGCAGATTTTAGCCAAAATGAACGGTACTTTCCATACAACTGTTTAAAAACCTTTTAAAATTTCTTATTTTTACCACAAACGTGCAACGATTTCGACTAAAATTTGTCTGCGTTTTAAAATTAGTACGATCTTCCATTTAATAGAAACAATTTTAAATTTAACTATGATTAAAGCTATGATAAGACGGTCAACGCAACGTAAATGATTAATACGTTGACTCCTTGACGTCACAAAAAATGTCATAATTTTACTGCTAAAGTAGACCGTGTCAATGCATTAAAGCGTTCACATTCACGAGTGAGAGTAGTCGGGCAATGCGTCGACGTGCTATCTGCGTCAAAGTGTTTTTTATACTTTGGTGTCCACGCCTTGACATGTTTAACTATGACGATCAAATGACTTGACCACATTCGAAAACTTTAAGCGTTGAAGCCGAGTTGACAAGAGCAAAAATCAACCATTTTCTGCTTTGACGATCACACGACTTTCAAATTTTAAATCATTCAAGCTTTAAACTGTCAAATTTACATAGTTGAAAGATGCCTCGATGTGGATGGAAAAATTCTAAATTTTTGGATTAGTTTTTTTGCTTCCGAAAAATGATTTTTAGTCCAGTCAATAAACTATTTAAAAAAACCCAATTACGTAATAATCGCCGCGAAGCCTTCTCATGGTGTTCTTAAGAAACTGTTAAAAGTCCCCACCGATATGAGCGCCCCTAACAAATTTTACAGGGGCTTAAAGGCCCCCCAAAATGATTTTTCAGGAATAACTCCCAAATGGTAAGTTGTACAGAAAAAATTTCAAGAACTAATTTGTAGTTAAGAAAATTTTCCTAGATAGATACTTTCTTTCATAAAAATAACCGTTTTCGAAAAAAAAATAATCCGAAGAGTTAAGGGTTTTACTTTTCTATAAACTGGGGCAGCTTAGTTTAAAAATTGTGCATTTTGCGATAAAAGCATACGTTTTTTTTTGGTTGTTGGTAAATGGTACATTATATAAACATAATTTTAAGATGTTGGGCCACTCTATTTTTCGACAATAAAAAAAAATAAATAATAAAAAACTATTGAAAATAGAAAATGAATATAAAAATACAACTGCAACCCTAACAATATAATGTTATAGCTTTTTTATAAAGCCAGTAATTTATTCTTTAGTTATAATTCCTAAATAGTAAGTTATTTTAGTGCTTAGTTTTTGAATAAATAATTTTTTAAATTCTTTATTATTCAAATTTTATTCTCAAAATGTATTATTTTTTATTGACTGGACTATTTTAAGGGCTTTTGGATGACATTTGGATCGAAATATTTAGTATGAGTCAAAATATAGTTCGTTGCTTATCTTGCAAGCTATATAACTTTCTATTGAAGGATGGCTACGATGTCGATGGATTAAAAAATTTATAAAAAATCATAAATTTATGAGATTCTTCTTTGTACTTCGATTGAAATATTCGAAATACCACAAAGTATAACTTGTTGTCTATCTGTCAAGCTGTAAACTGTCCATATTCCATTGAAGAATAGCTACGATTTCGATGGATTAAAAAACTTCTACAAAATCAGAAATTTTTGAAATTGAGATGGAGGTCAACGCAGGCTACGTTGCAAACCCCGACAAAATTCACCTGTGCAAACTCTGAAATACAGTCAACGCGCTGACGGGCTTCTGTCAGTGTGTCCCAATTGCATTGACAGGGCAATTACACGGTCACACAAAATGGTCAATGCGTTGAAATTCATGTTCCCTCCCCAACTAACTTCTGTATCCGCGCCTGACTGTGTTTGGAATACATTTAACAATTGTTTGTGATTTTTTATTTCGGATGAATTTACTGTCGAGACAAACAAAATTATCCTTATTAAAAAGAAGGATTAGTAGATATATCTACCATTTAAACTCACTTGTTGTTTTTTGATAACTATTTTTTTCATATTTCCTATCAAAACAACAATAATTTAAATTTACATCATCACTCTAAAGTTACATCACCATAAAGTCAGATACAGCACAAAGCAAATTTTCGAAATAAATTTCCTCCCATCTGTTAGTCATATGCTGCAAGGCATAGGTTATCTCTCCACCATACTCGTATAAGAGTAAATTTTGCATTTACATTTTCGAGGAGGGTATATAGAGATCCTTTTTAGGGTTTTCCGGTATACGGATATGCATGGTTTGATTTCAGGTTGATGTTCTTTTTAGGTCAACCCCATCAACATAGATTTTTGGATAAATGATGAATCCTTATTGATTATTATTATTTCTCTTACATTCATCGTGCTTTTATAGAAAGAAAACATTAAAACGTAGAAACGAAGTTGAGTTATAAATTGAACTAAATTTTAAAATAAATTGATATAAAAAACTTTTTACAAAACAAAATAAATTAACGTACCGAGAAACATATATGCAAACGTTCTGTTTGCGGTGTATCCTTTTTTTCTTTCAATAAAGTTTACGTTAGCTGATTATCCTGATGATGTTATATATGCACGGTAATCCACGTGTGCGTTTGTGATAGATTTATTGTTGTTTTGGTTTTTTTTTTCTTTTTTATTTTATTCTAATGAAATCTACAGTAGTTGTGGTTGGATTTTACTAAAAATCTGTCCCTTTTTTTCTTTCAAGGAATTTTTGTTTTATCTCACTTTCTCATACACATTCACACAATCATTTTAAAATGGCTTAAAGGACAAACAAAAAATGATGGAATTTCACTTCCGTTTGATGGAAAATTCTAGAGAAAAGCAGCTATGCTCTACACTCTCTTTCTCTGTTTCATCACTTCGATCCATCCTCTCGAGTATTTGTAGTACGTAGTTGTTGTAGTCCTTTTTTCCAGTTATATGAGAATGACAGAAACATGAGGTGGGTGGACAAATAAAGATGATGCGAAGGTACTTTTACCCTCTTCACTTCTGGCTTCCACCATCAAAACAATGAATAGGTAAGGAAAATAAAAAAAAAAAAACTCGGAGACAGTTCCACAATTTTAAATTGTATTTAAAAATTTTAATCGAGCACTATGGAACCATACGTCCCGCCCGAGCTCGAGTTTAACCGACCGACCCAAGCCCTGACGAAAAACAACAAAAAATAAAAATACTATGCCACTTTAGATACTGCGTAGCATGTCACGTCATTTAGTATTTACATATATTTTGCATTGAAAACTATAATATTCGCTCGTTTTATTTATTTATTTATTTATTTTTTTTAAACAAATTGCGTATCTTTTAGTTCCGGACGCTTGCTTTGAATGTAAATTGCGCACTAAAAGTCGATGGAAAAGTTCTATAACAATCCCGCTTATAGAGACGAGGTATCTCTCTGTGTGACACCACCAGAGCACAACACTTTACGATGAGTCAAAGTGTGAGCTATATACATTATACATACATGTTATGTGGTGTATGACTTACTCGTAAATACAATCATTTTAACGAAGGTTTGACTCTCCACTACTTCCTGACTGTCTGCAAAAATATAAAAAGAAATAACAAAAACAAAATACTCGAGCTACGTTTTAGTTGGAATTGAGTGTCGGAAAAGTAGGTATGGTACCACTTTCGTTTAGAGTTCGGTGTATATACGGATGATGTATTCAGTATTCCACACATCATCATAAGAGGGAGAACCTACACCTGTTCTATTTATTGGCATTGGCAACACTGATATAACGTGCTACGTGCCTTTGGCTCAACAGCGAAATACCCCCTCAAAAGGGGGTACATTTCAAGTATCTCCAAATTTAAGCAAGCACTATAACAAACCAAATCCCTACATATAACTACCACCATCTAACCTTCTCCAAGCAACACAAAGTTTTCTCCCTATGATTCAATATCTATATATCTGAAGGCGGTTTTTTCACTCTCAGCTATGAGAACTTCAAGCTCCTTCACTACGAGAGGGAACAACAATTGCATGGCTCTTGGCGCACCTAAAATGTGAGAATTCGAGCCATTTGCTCTCTTTCTCTTTCTCTTTGTTTTTTTTTTTTTTTGTGTTCTCTCAAAATGGAAAGATAAGGTACAATGGTACTGGGGGCGTATGAGTGATTTTTTTTTCCTTTTTTGTGTTATTAAGTACTTACCGGCAATGGTGGTATTGTTTATTTTACATCTGTGTTGGAAAATCGCTTTTCTGCTGTTGCTTTTAAGGGAATATAGTGTTGCCATTGTAGTAGAAATTGAATTATAAAATAAAAAAATTATAACCAACTATTTTCAAAAAATATGTTACCCAGTCTCTGATTGATTCAGGCCTTTAAAATCATATGGCGTAACTACTGCATTATTTTCTTCTTTATATTAATACATACATACATACATATATGATATAGGCCAAAGATAAAAATTCGAAGTGGCGGTCGCATTATATCGCTTGGAATAAAATTTTAATTTTAAGTCAATATTTATTTTATTTTCCAAGTTGGTGAAAGAATGCTAATCATTACCTTCAACAACCTCACAAGGTGAGTTGAACTTGATTTTGTGAGGTTTTCTTATTCTGACAGCTCCTTTTGATGAGCTCACAACTCACAAGTTTGACATTTGAAACACAATGTTATAGTCCGGGAATCGACCGCCGGATTACCTATCTCATCGGGATTACGAAAATGATGAGTACCATATATATAGTACTTTTAATAACATTCTCAAAACCACTGGTCGGGCAAACTTTTTCAAGGAAGTTTTGGCGGGACAGGGTCACTTACGGTACCGATTTTTGACGAGTACCTATCTCATAGGGATTTTGAAAACAGTTATTGTCAATAGGAAGAGTTTTGCACGCAGATTCTAAAAGTATTGGTCGGCCGAAAAAAAATCAGGGAATAAATGCTTGCCCGACCATTTCAAAAAACCGTTTTTTTGATCAGAACCTATCTCATCGGGATTATGGGTAATATGGGTATCAAACGAAAGTTAAGACTGCCCTCTTAATAAATCCAGTGGTCGGGCAAACTTTTTCAGGGAATGACCTGCCGCCCGACCACTTCGAAGACAAAAATTGATTTTTTTTCGTTTCACAACTTTAGAAGTCAAAAAATATCACTACCGTTGTCAAATAAATTTAAAATTAGTGTAGAACGATTGCCTACTTTGCTCTGTATAAAATAGAAATAACTTCAACGTCAAGAAAAGTTTTTTTAAACTATTTTTTTGACATTTGTATGATTTTTTTGCACTTAAAAATGGATTTAAAAAAAAAAACTATTTTCGAACTTTATAAAAAAAATAGTTTAAAAAAACTTTTCTTGACGTTGAAGTTATTTCTATTTTATACAGAGCGAAGTAGGCTATCGTTCTATACTAATTTTAAATTTATTTGACAACGGTAGTGATATTTTTTGACTTCTAAAGTTAAACGAAAAAAAAATCAATTTTTGTCTTCTAAGTGGTCGGGCGGCAGGTCATTCCCTGAAAAAGTTTGCCCGACTACTGGATTTATGAAGAGGGCAGTCTTAATTTTCGTTTGATACTTATATTACCCATAATCCCGATGAGATAGGTTCTGATCAAAAAAACGATTTTTTGAAATGGTCGGGCAAGCATTTATTCCCTGATTTTTTTCGCCCGACCAATACTTTTAGAATCTGCGTGTAAAACTCTTCCTATTGACAATAACTGTTTTCAAAATCCCTATGAGATAGGTACTCGTCAAAAATCGGTACCGGAAGTGACCCTGTCTGAAAAAAAAATTTTTTACCGAAATAAAAATGTTAACTGATGAAAAAGAAAAAAAATTTATTCTCGGTCGTAAATCCAAAAAAAGATTAGTTTCTCCATAAAAAAATTACAGTTGATAAAAAAAACTCGACGAGTAGGAACGATTGTCATAGAACAGAAAGTTTTGTATACATTTGTTTAATGAGTTCAATGGACGTGTTTAGCAAAAATGCAGACCTTATAGAAATCACAATACAAACATCGACTTGCTGTGGTTAGTTTTTTTGTGAGGTTTCTTCTGACGAGAAGAAATAAATATCCATGAATATCTTGCATTCTGTTTAAAAAAAAATTGACAAGTGCGACAGGTGAGATTTTGTATGTACATATACTGATATTCCGACGGCTTGAAAATCTCTGTTACTTTAATACCTGTTTTGGCAATATGATAAAATTTTAGGAAAATAAGCGACATTTTTAAAGGTTTCCTAAGATAGAAAAATTTTCATGGCCAACGAATTATTGTCAGAAAGTTTTCCAAAAATTGTGAAAAATTCTGGGTACGATTTTTACTGACAATTTTTCATGGGATAAAAAAAATCATAAAATTTAAAATCTGGTAATTTTTTTAATTGGCAAATAAATAAATAAACCAAAGTGACAAAAACTAGTTAAAATGTTTAAAATCCTTTTATCAATTGAAAGTGACGAAGAATTACGAATGGGAAACGTGTTATATTTTTACAACATTTAGTGACTCACACTACAGACTTTTTATCGGCCGATAGAAAGTCTGTAGTGTGCGGGGACTCTTGAAAGAATAAAATTCAATACATTATTTGGTTTTAAATTTAATGAAAAATTGCGAGTCAGAAAAGAAACCGAAAAATATGGCGAAAACTATGAAACTTTTCAAAATTTACCAGTAATACAGAATCACGACAAATTTGTCAAAATCTCTAAATACAATTTTTCTATGTCATTCGTAAAATTATCATGTCAGTCAGGTTATAAACTACTAAATTTAATAGAAGCATGGATACAATGTCAATAGATTAAAAAACCACTTTTGGATTTTCAGTAATTGCTCCATTTTGAAGCTTTCAGATAAAATTTGAAACAAAATACTCTAGTCAAAACATGGTTCATCCTTTATTTGCCAAAACATGAACTCTCGGAAAAAGGAAATCTTAGTACTTTTTGTACTGACGAGCTGTCAGTCAATGCTGTATCCTTACTGCGTTGACAGAATAATTACCATTACACTCAAATAATACTACTACCAATAATCAACGTGTTGAATCTTAAACCGTAACCACACTTATCTTGTGTTGTGTGTTGTAGTGGAGTGGTGTGTAGCTATCGCTTCAATGTATTTCAATCGATGATTTTCCGATTGCGCCAGGCTGTGTCGTAGAAAAATTATTCTGTGAAAATGAGAAGACAGTGCTCGGAGAAGAGAATGATTAAAAATGGAAACCAAAAACTGATATTTTGGAACATAAAACTCTAATTATTGTGTACAGTGGGCGACACAACACACACCGCATGAAGAAGGTGTGGTTCCGACTTTACTGGTCTGAACATAATAGGTTTGTTCGATGTTTTCGGCTCCAGGGCGACCTCGGGAATGTCAGTCAATTGTCAAAAAACACTTGACATCAAACCTTGTTTTTTCCTGAATACCAACAGCTGATTTGAATTTTGACGGCTCTGAATTCTTGTTCCAAGAAAAAACCTGAGTCTCGTGAGTCAATCGGAGCTCGCCCCGAACACACATCAAACACAGGGCAAACCGACACGATGGCGGTGGCGATCGCGATAACTTTTATCGCGTGATGAAGATGCGTTGAAAAACCTGCTCACATCAACGCGATATATTGTATCCCATATCTTATCCATTTTTTTATAATTTTATAATATTTCTTCGAAAGATCATATAAAATGGAATCCTCCCGAATTTTTTCTATTAATTTTTCAGTATTTTAAGTCATTTTCAAATTTTTTCGAGTAATTTTTAAACTGTTATTTTTCTTCAGGCGATATAGCGATCAAATGGTGCTTGCTGCGTTTAAGAAAAGTCGGGTAACTGAAAGCAGCAGTGGAACGTGAACGTAATCCACATATCGTGGATTAGCGTCGATGTGTGCCCCTCCATTGATTTGCGTGTGCGGTTTCCACATTGTTATCGCGATCGCCACCGCCATCGCGTCGGTTTGCGCGTAGCTTAAAACTCCTTACCTGGAGTTCATGGCGACCCAGGGCTGACATCGAATACCTAAACCTAATATAATTCTATAACTGGAAACGGAGCTGAAACACCTGTGAAAAAGTGTCGTAGTGTTGTTTACTTTTTTTATTTCCGATATTTTTCTTTTAATTAATATTTTTTCGCGACACAAATAGGCACTACATTCTTCAATATCTTTTTCCGACTCGTTTTCATTCATACAAATTGAAACGCCAAAAGTGCTGTACGTGAAAAGTTAAAAGTTGGTGAATTCTTGCAGCACTGAGCACCGTCTGCAGTTCCTTTGCAACTGCATTGCGTTGTGTTCGTTCCAGCTGCATCTCCAGTTACAGCTCCTTCTCCATTGTTTTCAGGCAGTTGTGTGCCGATGCAGCCATTAACATGTTTACAGCATTCTGCGTTCAGGATCATATGATTTAAAAGCTTTGGAACAGATTTTGGCTGCACCCGTGAGGCAAAGACTTAACCATTTACGTAGCTTTACAACTCTCAACCATTCATGTTTGCGTGTTGTTAGTAATGAATTAACGGATTTATAATATTTACCAAAAATTTTAAAATAATAAAATTAATAAATAAATAAAATCTAAGAGTAGGTACTTATGTAATATGTTAATGTTACTAAAGCTCTTAAACACGAAAATATTGTGCGATTAGAACTTAGATTTGTATAATCTAAACGTTTAAATCAATCGGATGTCAAATCTGACAGTTTAGATTATGATTTTTCACTATGACATGACCTTTGTTTTGATGGTGAAATCGGTTTTGAAATTGAAATTGAAAAGAAAAGGGCTCCTCACCTATCTCAACTACAAAACATGGCGAAGTGAAAAGCCACAATCTATCGGAGCGGTTAGCTCCCATCTATGTATATATTTTTTATAAATAATCCAAAATATACACACATATGAATGGTGTTTCAGTTTCAATCTTTAATATTTTTTTTAATTTGATGAGTTTAACAGTGAACAAATTGCTGTATCTACTTTTATACAAAGTTTTTTATTCTCACTTGAAGGAACATAAATAATAATCTTATTGAATTTGCAAACTGCATGTTTATTTTTTTGATTGTATCCCACGCACATTCAAAATAAATACGAGTGTAAAAGCAGATTACGCTTGTACTTAAAAATTTAAATACCCGTCATGGTCGTACAAGTAAGCTTTTATGAAAATACAAAATATTCAAGTCATATAAATTTCCCTTGAAATTTCTTCCAAAAAACCGCAATCAGTTTTTTTTCGAGTAATTTTCAAGAAACTAAATTTTTCCGAATCAAAAGTCCTCGTCAAATTTAAAGTCTTTTTTTAGAAAAAACTTTACACATACAAATGAAGCTCTCCACAAAAATTATTCCAGAAAAATTAGACTTTCACTTCGAAAAATTGTAAACAAAGCTATTGCCTATTAGATCTACGCCCAGGCCGACGCGACTGTATTTCGAAAAAGACTTTCATTTATTATTATTATTATTATTTATTGATCCAAAACATAAATGTACAGATTAATCTTAAAAAACTTACAGCACTAGCTCTATGGCTTTAGGCTGGGATCTTACAATTTTTCTTAAAAATATATGATTATAATAATACAGGCTGAAAATCTTAAGGTAGGGGGAGCGATCGGGAATACCTAGGGCGAGTGCTACAAAGCGCTCGCTCCTGCCATTCCCGACCGCTCCCCCAAAGACTTTCATATACATACATATATATGTATCATGAATATTCATTATTAATTAAAAATAAGCAAACAATTTTTGACTTGCATATTATCGTTGTTATGAAATGTTTTTCTTTATTATGACGAGGTTGATGATATTTTCACGAATTCATAACTTCCCTTTAAAGTATCGTTTTCCTATACCTACACCGCAACAAAAATCCAAAAACAAAACCTCAAATAAAGTAGTACTCGTCGTATGTAGTTCCCAAAGATTTAGCAAAAAAAATCGATGATTCGGCGACAAGCACCCAAACCCGTCACTATACTTGGTGATACGGTGTGTAAATAAACAATTTGGCAAATTGGATTTTTGTTTGTGGATTTTCAATGACAAGGAAATAATGATGGGTTCATATACAAACAATATTATATGAAGTGATGGCTTGGGGAGGGGGGGAGTTTCGTGATGTGATACGAATGGACAGTTTTGTATAAGTTTTACGATTTAGATTAAAGGAATCTTTAGATGTAAAAATTTGCTCTAGAGGCAAGTATTGATGTATGGTACAAAATTCAAACCTAACACTACACTATGATATATGAGGATATACTCAAAACATTGATATTTAGGTAGAATTGTGCTACTGTGTTTGTCTGTTTATCCACCCATAGCCTTCTAGATGAGTAGGCGGATGTTTTTCAAATTAGGTAAAGAGTGTGTAAAGGCATTTAGGTCTAGACAAAAATTTCGAGTTTAACCGGTGGTCCACTGAATGATACCAAGAAAGACCACCGGTATGAAGTTTGTTCAATGTCGGTGGATATTTTGACCATGAGACCCATCATCGCACGGTAAAAAACAAACACTTTTATACGATTGTCAAATTGACAATTGACAATAATTGATAAATATTGAAATTTATTAAACTTGATTTATCTATATATCTATTATCTATCTATCTAATTATCTGTCTATATAAATAAAAATGTAAATGTACGTTTGTTCCTTACCGCTAATCTCCGAAAGTTCTTCACCGATTGCTTTGAAATTTTGACTCAATATTGCATTCGAATACGAGCGGGTTTGTACATACTTAAAATAAAACAAAAAACAGTGGGATATGTTGTGCATGAAAGCAACACCCGCTATTCTAGATCTCATTTTCAGACATATAATTAATCAGAAATTTTTTAAGTTTAAGTAAAGCAAAATTCATGAGTGAACCCTGTAAACTCTGTGCTGAAGGTAGATGGTACCTTACATACAGCTAATCTCATTGCCATGGGCTGGATCGCGGTTGGAATGAATTGAAAAGAATATAACCTCCGATTTTAAAGAAGAACTGATCAAATCAATAAGTTGTATCAGTCTCTTTCAATTTCAACTTGAAATTCTAGTTGTGAAGTATGCCTGCGTGGATTTTTGTCATTCCGCATGTTCCAAAGTCTGAACTGATTATGTTATAAGATACTAGCCGCGTTTAGTTATCCTCGAGTCTGGATCGGGGTTATCTTTTAACACGTAATACAAAAACAACATTGTATCTCAGTTACCATCGAGGTTTCATTTATGGATCCAGAAATTATTTTTTTAATTTTATGGGTAGATGGCTTTTTTGTTTTGCAAATGGTAAGGTAGTCCGAAATAGAAAGTAAAGAAAAAAGATAGTATCTACATGAAACCCAAGCAAAAAAGAGATGGGCATACAACACTGTTTTTATTAGAATCCATATGGCTTTATTTTCACGGGGTAAACCATATGTGTTATTGGCGATAATAAAAAGTAGCTACTATTTTTTAACGCAGACACACGGGCTCAAGAAGCTCAGCGAAGCGGATGGGTAACAGCTATTAGAATTATAATAACATTCTTGACTGCCGGGGAATCAAGGACTTTTCACATTTATTTCAAAACACTTGCGTACCAAATTAATGTTTTTTTTTCGAACCGCAACACTTTTGTTGCGAATATAAAAGTAAAATAAATGTAGGTATGCATAGCGAGTAGTGCTTGGATTCACAGATTCTAGAGTTCCGAATATGAAATAGCTGGCAGATTTAATCATTGGGGTGATTGTCATTGCCTGCTTAACAAAGAACACTGTAATATAATTTATTTATATTTTCTTTTTCAAATTTTTGGTTTGCAAGCCCGTGCGAAGCCGAGGCGGGTCAGCTAGTTTCAAATAAAATATTTATCAAAATTTCAATATTTATTAACTACTAATTGATAATTGACAATCTTAATAGAGATGTTAGTTATACAAGACCGAAATGATATTGAGACAGAGATGAGACATACAAAAATCGGTGACATATCGTCTTGCGTCGTGTCCAGTCATAGTGCTCAGTCGAATTGAAGAAGTCGCTAAAAGATTGTAAAAATTAAATTACCAATTAGTCAATAAAGTATTGAATGGGCGTCTTAAGAAAATGTGAAAAGTCTCCATCGATATCAGCGCCGCTAACAATGGTTTTTCAGGAATAACTCCCAAATGGTAAGTTGTAGAGACAAAATGTCAAGAACTAATTTGTAGCATAAATATAACCGTTTTCGCGTTGGTGTGGGGGAACCTTAAGGGTTTTACTTTTCTATATAATGGGGGGCTTAGTTGTACATTTTGTTATAAAAGCATCAATTTTTTTTATTGTTGGTACATTATGAACATGATTTTAAGATATTGACCCCCTCTATTTATACACCCCTTTAGGCGGGAGGGGCAAATTAAAAAAAAAAATATTGAAAATAGAAACTGAATATAAAAACAAAACGGCAACAGTTACAATATCATGTTATAGCTTTTTTTAAAGCCAGTAATTCACTCTTTAATGTTTTTAAATTAAGTTATTTTAGTGCTTATAGCTTTTGAATAAATGATTTTAAAACTCAAAATTTGTAGCTTTATTGACTGGGTTAAATGAGCAGCATTTGAATTTCTAAATTTTGTAACCTCACATTTTTCCGAATCCTTTAAAAAAGTATTAACTGACAAAAACTTTTATACCTACAATACACAGATGACAATACTTATTCATATAGTTTTCTTTTTGTTTACTTTTGTGAGGCGAAACAACAATTTTCATGTGGGTTGACAAACAAAAAAACTCCAGGTTCGGCATCGCAAGCAGCCATATTAAATAATCTACCATAACACAATAAGAAACAATCGACCCCAAGAACAGGAGGATGATATCATTTCATTTGAGTTTTCAGTTCTTGAAAAATGAATAATTTTGAATTAATTTTACTGGCTTATAACAGATCTACTGTGCGACCTCATAAAGAAAACCCCACCTGAAATTCGCTCTTCTCAAAGTTACTTTTTTTATAAAAAAAAAAAAAAAATGTTGCCTTCTACTGTATACGATTTTTCAAAAAAAAGTATGGAAATACATATGTACATAACCATAGTGAAGAATTTGAATTCTTGTACGAAAAAAAAGCATCAAACAAAAATCTAAAGGAAGCAAAATGACATCAAACATTAGAGCGAGCTAATTTTTCTTTATTTCTTAATGGTGTCCTAATTTGAATATTTTGTTTTTTTTCGTAGAAAAAAACAATAAAAAAAAAAAAAGAATTTTCACAAATAATAGCAAAGAAAACTGTGTCAAACTAAATTCTCTCAGTTCCATCAGAACTCATAAATCAAATGAAATCTCCTTCCGGCCGGAAACATGAGGTTCCTTGCTTTTGCAAAAGCATTTTTCTTTTCCTCCTAGTCACAGATGTTGTTTGTTTAGTTTTGATATAGGGAAAAGCTGTGATCCGGATTTCTCTTATAGTTTAGCCCGATTCACAACAACCAACTTAATTATCAAACATTCTTAAAGATCATCATGGCCACGACGACCGAGGCGGCGGTTTTATTGTCATTTAAACTATATGTTATCAGGATAATCTCAAATAGCTGTGTTATGATTATAAGATTATGGAAAGTAAATTATGGTTATTGATAGCGATTGCTAATGTTATGTTATATAATAATGTTATGGCTACAGGTTTTATATTGTACTTTATGAGAATTTGTTGATCTGGGATTTGATAGGAAATAAATTAGAGTGGTCATAGAGAATAAGCGAAATGGAAGCAAATATAATTTTCTGTTATAAACACTATGAGATTATACATAATATTTACACACATATTATGTTGGTATTTTGTTTATTGTTCTAAATCCGATAAATACAAAATAAAAACGGCGAGCGGTTATAGGGTACGTCCAAATCGTTGGAGCCGTTTTCGAGAAAATTTGAAAAAAAAATCAAAATCATTGCATTGCAGCTTCTACTTTTTTTAATAATTGACGCGCTCTCAAGGGGTTATGAATATACCCTTAAGTTGTTATTTTTGATCACAATGCGAGCGTTTAAGAAGCAGAGGGAGGATTGTCTTAAATGTCTGGACATTGAAATGGGAATGAAGAACAGAGTTGGGTAAGGAATTCTACAATCGTGTAGTACGACTAAAGAAAGATTCTCTGTACTCAACTGTACCTCCGAAGTCCGGTTCAAGCGTATACTGATGAGTGGGTATTAATTTGAAACTGATTAAGAAGAGCAAGCAACTGGATATTTCGTTAGAGCACTGTTTAAAAACGTAGCGATAAAACAGTGATAAGCAAGATACATTTCGACGATGTTCTAATGAAACAAATGTTTCCGAGATTGATCTTTCACTGATATGTAAAACTTTATTCTGCCGTCTATCCAGTAGGTGTAATGATGTTTTTGATGCACGAGAAGATATTATACGAGTTCTACTCTAGCTTTGGGCGTATGTACACCTTGTAAATTGTTGCCAGATCGGAATAGAAAAACAACACAATTTTTCTGTTGGAAAATCTTTGGTCGCAAGTTGATGCTTGCTTTAAAAAAAAAAAGAAGTTTTTGCATCGTCTAAGAATTTTGCTACTTTTTTAGCAATATCTTATATGTTATCGTACCAACTGAAGGTGGGCAGTAATGCACTTACCTAGAATCGAAAGTTTTTCTGTAATCTGTTTCCTCGATGCAAGTACCGCATTTATGTATAATCAGTCAACTTTAATGACTGTAAATAGCTTTGGGTTTTGGAGGCATTAAATTTCACGCAATTATTGATACCCCATTCAACGATGCTGTTTAGATAGGAATTTAAAGAGCTAAACATACGCTGTAAAAGAATTTGAAAAGCGAAACAGTTCAGTGGATTTAGAAATTAAAGATAAAAGATCATTTATGAAAATGATAAACAGAGGGAGACAAAACGGAGCCTTGGTGGCAGGGTTGCGAGTTTGTGAATTAAAAAAATCATTAAGTCATAAGTTAGTAGATGACTTGTGAATTAAAAAAATTTAATTCAAAAGAAAAAGCAAACTACATTACTAAAAAAAAACCCCAAACAAAGAACAACTAAACTTTCACCAACAACAACAACAACAGAAGATTTAAAAAAGCTCAAGTAAAATGATAGAAAACAACAACACTAAACAACAAAAGTATTCGACCTGATGATGGAGTAGCAGCTCCGAAACGCGTCGTCGTCACAAAAAATAAAAAAGTTGTAAATTTTAAAATAAAAACTTAAAATAAATAAATATTTATATATAAAAAAATTGTGTAACTGTTTATTATTTTATTTAAACAAATAAAGTGTATTATACAACTTGGAGACAAAAAAACCCAAATCATGTAATTAATTCATAAGTAAGTTAGTTACTTATGAATTAAAAAAAAATAATTCTATAGCTAGTTAGTGACTTATGATTTAAAAAAAGTTTAATTCATAAGTCAGTTGGTGACTTGTGAATTAAAACAATTTAAGTCATAAGCTAGTTGGTGACTTATGAATTAAAAAAAATTTAATTCACTACCTACTAAGTGACTAGTGAATTAAAAAAAAATTTAATTCACTTCCTACTAAGTGACTTATGAATTAAAAAAAATTTAATTCACTACCTTCTAAGTGACTTATGAATTAAAAAAAATTTAATTCACTACCTACTAAGTGACTTATGAATTAAAAAAAATTGTAATTCATGAGCAAGTAAATGACTTATGAATTAAAAAAAATTTAATTCCCAACCTAATAAGTGACTTATGAATTAAAAAAAATTTAATTCATAAGCTAGTTGGTATATTGGAAATTCTTAAGCTTGTTTTGACTACATAATTTTTTCATTATTAACGAAAGTGGTTTTCAAGCTATTTAAGAATTTTGTGTGAGTTTACGTCTATGCAGTCCTTATAACCCAATAGAATAAAAAAGCAATATCGATAAAATATTTGTGTTGAGCAAATGATGGGTTATCATTCTCTCTCTTGGAAGATTTTATGAAAATAATAGAAAAAACTATTTTAACTTACAAACATAAATCATTCACCCATCAATTGTTCAGTGACCAGTGCGCATTAAATTTATACATAATTGTGAAGTGAAAAAGTGAAAAAAGTGAATGAAAAAGTTTAAAAAATATACATATACGTTTATTAGTAAGTTTTTTATAATCTTTTTACCTTTAGTATTTAAAAACATAATTTTTTTAATCAGAATTCATCCATTAGCTTATGAATTAAATTTTTTTAATTCATAAGTCACTTAGTAGGTAGTGAATTAAATTTTTTTTAATTCATAAGTCACTTAGTAAATACTGAATTAAATTTTTTTTAATTCATAAGTCACTAACTTGCTCATGACTTTAATTTTTTTAATTCATAAGTCACTTATTAGGTTGTGAATTAAATTTTTTTTAATTCATAAGTCATTTACTTGCTCATGAATTACACTTTTTTAATTCATAAGTCACTAAATTGCTCATGACTTAAATTTTTTTTAATTCATAAGTCACTTAGTAGGAAGTGAATTAAATTTTTTTAATTCATAAGTCACTTAGTAGGTAGTGAATTAATTTTTTTTTTAATTCATAAGTCACCTACTAGCTTATGACTTAATTTTTTTTAATTCACAAGTCACCAACTGACTTATGAATTAAATTTTTTTTAATTCATAAGTCAGTAACTAGCTGCTGAATTACATTTTTTTTAATTCATAAGGCACCCACTAGCTTGTGAATTAAAGCCAAGCTTAAGCTAGAAAGTGACTTAAGCTTTTGCAAACCTGCTTGGGGGACACCAGCATTTATTTTATGAAATTTTGCCTTGAACTCATCCAAAACAACACGAATACGGTCAGAAAGGAAACTATAAATAATCCAACGAAAAAATGATTCATCGATACCAAAAGCACGCATTTTCGATAAGAGAGCTTGATGCCAAACCCTATCAAATGCTTTAGATCTAGAACTTGATGAACTAAGACAAAAAATTTCAATTTCCCCTCTAAAGAATCACATGAAAATTTAAAATAAATCAGTCTACTCGTTCACATTTTAGATCAAATCATAGTGGACGGACGGACGCACTCAAAAATTTAATATTATTGCGTAATTTTTGTTAGATATTCTATAGGAACCATCAGCGATAAATATTGACCAAAATGACGCGATAATTTCATTGGAAGTAAAAAGTTATTTTTAAGATTTCTTTCATTCGCAGAAATATTTCTCAGAATTGAATTAGGTATGTACAATGTACAAATAGAATTTCAAGAAATTGAATTACGTATACAAAACAATTTTGAGAAAAGATTTTTTTAAATTGTCGTTTTGTATGAAGTGTTTTTTTTAGCATTTCTCTGAATTATCACATTATAAAAAAAACTGTTTTTTTTTGTGCGTTAACAGCAAAATAATGCTGAATCTGAAGTTCATAAAACCTTAAGATAATTTATTTAATAATTGTATATAAAAGGCCCTAAACACTATCACTTTTACTTGTCAGGTAACATTGACATTTTTTGCATCCGGTAACATTGATAAAAAACAAGCCTCATCCACTTTCAATGAACATTGACAATTTGTCTTTCTTTTTTTTTCTCTCAACAAAAATAAACTTACAGTATCTTCCGAATTCAATTCTGAGCAATTCATTTAAATACCATAATGTATAGGCTGGTAAATGTCTTCCTCTACCTGCTCCCGACTTTTTAGAATTTTTAATTTTTTTTTATCTAGCCCGAAAATTGGATCCGATAAATGTTAATAAACTCGCTTAAATAATCCCGAGAACACTGTCACAAATCAGACATCTTGCACAAAATTAATAATGTAATATCAGGCAAAACAGAAACACACTACACACCGTAAATATTTTGTCATTGAACATTGACGAAAATCAAAATAATTTTGTATGTATCAATTTTACTTGTGACGAACATTGAAGTGCCTACTAACGATCAATTTTACTTGAATCGAGACTCGTTCAAGTAATATTGCCAGGTAACATTGATCGTGTGTAGGGCTCTTAATACGCACTTTTCAACTCCACTCGAAATTATCATGTCCTTTCATGACCTTATCCACTTCCACTTTAGTTTATTAAATCAACCAACCAATTTCCATAGTCATCATTTCTTTTTGAGTGACCACTTAAAATGCCGAATTCATATTTTCTATTTAATAACCCAACTTTACTCAAATACAAATTCTGTAACCCCGCGATCAATGATCGCTCCACTTAAACTTCGTCAATATACACAATGCATTCTAGAATTTAATTTCAAATGATTTCAAATGGTTTCAATCTTGTTAGGCAAACAAACTAAATTTTCGACATCGACCTTTCTATGAAACGCAATATTTTTTAAAGGCAGCTCGGACGAAAATGTAAACCTCAAGCAATTTTGTAGAAAACATCATAGTCTATAGATTGTATTGAAAATATTTTACAAAAACCTCATTTTTTAAGAGTTAGGTACGAAAAACCTTAATTTTTGACTTTTGAATAAATCAAAAATCTTGTTTTGTAGAGAGGGACATAATCTACAAATATTTGGCAAAAAAGATTTTCGCACTTTCGAAATTCGTTGGAGATTTTACAGTACGAATTCTTGATAGAGTTTTTCGAAGTTCGTAGCACAATTTCCAATATGATGGATTCTCGGTGGTAGTGCTGAAAAAAGTAAAGTAGATTACGATAGATCTTTATTAACAATATCTGATGAAAGATACAATTATATGTACGTATATACCTACATATACAGGGTAATTGGTATATAAGGTGCACCAAAAAGTCAGAGTGAGTAGGTTGGATTAAGACAAGAAAAAAATCGTATAGGAGGGGGTGTCTATTTCCGCCCGTTTAGGCGGGAGGGGCAGTTTTCTAAAAAATTGACTTAAAAAGGAAAAAAAAATATTTAAAAACAACAACAAAAGCCAGAAATCTCTTCTTTAATTTTCATTTTAAATTAAGTTGTTAGTTTTTGAAAAAATTAACCCAACCTACTCACTCTAGCTTTTTGGTGAATCAATCACCCTGTATAAGAAAATACATTTACATCCATACATGTAAAACTTATCATTCATATAAAAACTTTTCTATAAGCCTATATATACCTACTATACCTATACAATTTAATATATAACTTATTCTTCTTAAAAAGTAACTGCCTTTTTGCACATTTTTCATCGAGCTGGGTTCTAACAAAAAAAAAAACAAACAAAACACTTTATATAAAACGCCTATTTGGCCTTCAACACTTAATAAAACAAACTGCTGGAAAATATTGTGTCTATAAAATATTAAGCGAATTTATATAACCTGAACTTCGTTCGATACATCATTGCGTCATGACGACGTCAAAGTGCCAAACAACCCCCTTTGGCATAAAAGTGCAATCAAATAAATCACCTTTTCGTCGGTTGGGGAAATTGAGCCACAATATAAATACCCTGACGTCCAACAAAGTCACACAACAAGACAAACAAGTACCGCATAACGGCACCATTGAATTACCTACAACCATAGTTATAGAGCTTGGCAATATTGACTGGCCTAAGGTAGGTAACGAACGGTATTCATTCGTGTTCATTTAGCACGCTACAGTGTTTAAAATTGTCATTACAATGGCCATGGGAGTGGTGCTTTTGTTCGTCGGTCGGTGGTCGGTGGGCCGTATTAAAGGTCAGGGTCGTATGGGATACACACGAATCAAGAACGAACAGGACCACCCTTTTGTGGACAATAATTTTGCTTACTTTGCTGTATTTGCTTTTAATTCCCAGACCCAGAATCAGACCCTCCATTTAAAATACCACATACACACATTTTATAGACATTTTGAATTCTATTTACTTCATCCTCCGATCCCGTCTCAAGTTCTTTCCGGTAAAATTTACCATTTATATTGAAATTGAATTCTTATATTGTAAATCACAGCAAGGGCAATCGAAATAAAATGTATATACGTAACAGAGAGGTACAGAGGTATAACAATATACAATATACACATCATGTGTGAATTTGGGAACACGAACAAGTATCTGCAAATCTACATGACCATTTAATCTGTACAATATAGTTTTTGTGCCTACGGGAAGAAGCCATTTCACAACAAATTGAATTAAATCGTAATCTCTAAAATGTTTCAGGGTCTTTGGAATCAATACCCAAAGAAGGACAACTAAGTACCGGAAGCAGTGTTTTCGGAAAATTTAACATGCTAATTGCTGGGGGATGATCATTTATTAAGTTTGAGAGTTTTGCCAAGAAATAGACAAAATGCTGGAAACTTCAGACACATGTATCAGATTATATATTTCTGAAAATGTATATATATATTTGCATTCATGGTGAAATATGCAGTTTATTATAAAGGATGAGCCATGTGTTTGAATCATATAGGTAGGTCATTTTGACACTGACAGCTTCGTATGCGCTCAAAAAATTGACAAAAACTCAGTATTCTGGGGTGGCAATGGATGTAGTACTTGACTGCTAACTTATAGAGGTGTTGGTTCGAGCCCCACTCGTAGGAAGCATTCTTTTCTTTAGGTATACCTCCCAGCTTCAATTGGACGCCACCCGTGGTATTTAATGAGGTAATAAAACACCTTAATTCTCAGTTCACTGCAGTGCCAACAAAAATTCTTTACTATATTTTTAATTCTTGTAAAATACACATGTACAATAGTTAAAATTATTATTGTTATTTATATTATTTTTATGTATTATTAATATTATTTCTACGGTACGACACGGATCGATTAACGCTTCAACAACGTTGCAAGTTTATTTCCAAAGTCAATACTGTATTGTCGGAACAGTTCAAATTTTGAATAGAAATTTTGGTCGAAATAATGCCACCTAACTACAATTGATGTATACCCCAGTGTATGAAGAAAGTAGCTGAGTTCCAAAAAAGCATCAGATTTGTTTGGATGCTTTAATTTGACAATTTGAACTGAAACAAAAATGTGGAATCTCGAGGAAAGTTAAGCTAAGTAAGTAAGACGATTGTCAGATTTTACAACTTTGTCAGAACTGTCAATGGTCTGACAATAGCTAGCAATTAGCTGACAATTGGCATATATATTACAATGAAAAATTGTCCGTTCACACGGCTGGTAGATTTCTTCCCAAAGTCTGACAATTTGATTGTCAAATCTTTTTTTATTTCTCTTAAACCAACTCATTGACATTTCGGACAGTGAAGAAATTGTCAGCAATTGTAAAATGTTTTTGATGAGAACATCTGACAATGACCAATGAGTCTGACAATGTATTAATCGACTAACAATGATAAAAATTGTGTGTTCAGACGATTGTAAGATACCTGACAATTTTTTGTCAGATTGTCGTCTGACGTTTCTGACAATATTGTCAGACAAAATTGTATGTTCAGATGATTGTAAGACATTTGGAACAGTTTTTTCACTGACAGATCTGAAAATATTGTAAGATCGTCTGTAATTAGCGAAGGTGAAGAAATTTAGAAAACTAATTCTGTTTTAGTGTAATTAGCTTTAGTTTATTTTTCTATTGTTATTATATATTTTTTTTTTATTATGGTTTGTTGTTTCCCTTATTACGGTTGTCGGTTTAATAAAACAATATCTAAAAGCTTAATTCAATTTTAAGTTGCATAAAATACTTACCGAAATGTCAAACTGATGTAAAGTAAAATGTATTCAAAGCATTCAGGATGCGTTCCAGATGTGCATCAATAGTGAAATTCTACCGCATCAAAATGTTTTATTTGACGTTTTGGAACTCAGCCTAAATGATTGTGCGTGCATTGCTGAACCGACTCTACACGATATTTTGAAAGCCGATCGATAATTATGTAATTTAGTTGTTGAGACAAAAGTAATTCAAAATGGAAAAGTAAGTGTGATGAAAGAGTGCGTCTTTCTATTCTTATACATATATAAACTTCAACTTACCCACCCATAATATGTATTTGCCTAATACTGTTCGATTTTAAAAACTTACCTGAAAATAAATAAATAATATGGAATTAAAAATTAATAAATTATTAAGAAATAAATAAAAAATATTATTTTAAATAACATAAAAACACTTCTTTAATTTATTTGTTTACTTAATGCTTCCGAAATGCATTTAAGTAAATAAATAAATAAAATAAGTGTTTTTAAGTTATTTAAAATAATAACTTTTATTTATTTCATAAAAAAACACGTTGAATATCTCCAATATCAAATCAAATTATTAAGGTATAAATAAATAAATTAAATAAATTGGGTGGCACGACAGGTGGTGTATAGGAACCAGGGCCTAGTGACTTACAACTCTCAACCATTTCTGTATGCGTGTTATTCGCAGGAATGGAGGCGACCTACAATTTTCTGCCGAATCCAAATGGCTAAGGCAAGAAGTATTTTTTCGCGACAAGAGACACTCTTGGGGAATTTATCAATTTATTGCAAGAGGAAGTAATTCGCGAAAAACATTTCAGGGAATCGATCTTAAGACCTTCGGCGTAACAGTCCGTACTATTACATAAGATATATGAATGTGAATTAAATTCAGCAAAGACGTGGAACTATGAAACTTTTGTAAGGGAGCGTGCCCTGCTTGACACACAAATTATCTCTTCTTCACAATTATAGTTTTCGATCTACATATACATATATATGATTATTACATTCTAATGATTTTTTATTTTATATTATTATATTGTAGCCCAACCTTCCCTTTTTGTTAAAAAAACCTTTAACAGAGTTGCTAAAAAAGCGATTTTAGAAACTCAAGGGTTCCCGTCGTAAGGTCAATGTTGACAGTCTGTGGCAGTTCTTTTGTTTTTTTTTTAATCTGTTAATTATTATTCAGTCATTGATGGCAAATCACAAGTTTAAACGTCAGACATCATTTTGTCAGTCGCGTGCAAAAACGATAACTGTGTCTGCCTGTTTTATGTTTAAAATCGTCAAATTTTATTTTAAATATTAATTCATTTGTGTTTTTATAATTAACTTCACAAAATTTACACATTTTCACGCTATAGATATCGGAACATGTTTATATTTTAGTTAGACTTTATCGCTCTAGTTAAATAAAATAGAAAAGAAGAATGTAAATTATTTATTTATTTATTTATTGCAGTTCGATATTTCTTACAATTATAAAAATTAAATTCTTTACAACTTAAATATTCTTAAAGCTAAAATGAATATAATTGAAATGACTTTAACAAAGATTCACCCTTATATAATACTTAAAAACTAAAATTGCACATAAACCCAAATGCGCTACAAAAAATATCTAATTGAAGAGCTTAACAATTAGCTCATTGTCAGAATAAGAACATCTTCTAAAAAAGTTGTCTTGTAAATTATATAGTACAAGCTTAATTTGCTTAACATTAGCTTTATCATGAAGCCTTACTGTTTAAAAATGCCAAGGCAAAAAAAATGTAAATTATTTTCACAAAAAATTTAATTTTGTCCAAACTATTAAGAAGCATCAAACTTAAAAATTATAACCAAATCGGTCAAGCCATTTAAAATTTATAGGTGAATAAGCAAACAATAAAGAAATTTTTCCAACAAAAAAAAAAACATCTAAATTTTTTTTCGTCAATGCGAATTTTCCAATGAAACGCAGTTATCTTCAAATCAATTTGGTCATTATAGTTTAAGCAAAATCGTTAAAGCCGTTTTCGAGAAAATTTTAAAGAATCGAAATCATAAAAGCGGCTAGCTAAAACAAAATTCGAATTAATAAATTTTCGAATTTTTTACACAAACCAAAACTTCCCTTAACCAGTGGAGATTAAAACACTTTCAATTTTTATTGAATTTAAATTTATTATTCATTATTTATTAGAACTAAATTTAAAATAATTTGGTTTTAAGTTTTTTTTATCTTGAATATTATTTCACAATGCTGACCCTTTACCACTGGTGGGAGAAGTCAGATGAGAGATGAGCTTTGTCGAACTTAAATTAAAAAAGATTCGAAGATTACCAGTGGTGTATATTTAAACCCATTCGATGTGAAATACCTTTTGCGATGACTCTGGTAATAGCTAGCAATATGCTGAATAATCTATTTATTTGGTAGTTTTGTCTATTTGGAAAAACAAACCCTTATTGAAATAGAATATATGATCATCCTCTATGTATTGCACAAAATTGTATCAACAAAAAAATTTAATTAATAGTTGACCTTTACCACACAAATCATACATATACCTACTAAGTTTCATTGCAAGAATGATCTTGCATCTATATGAATCATTAGAGTTGCACACTTGTGTCAACAATGATCTAGTCTAGTTTCATTTCTAGAATGATCTTCATAGCTGAATCATTATGATGATGATGACTTACGATTATTGTACCCATTGAGTACAATGTATGGGGTGGGGGTTGTAATTGTTTTATGTGAGTGTTAATAATGCCACTACAATTTTTGGCTAATTATTTGAATAAGGATAGAAATAAAATTGTTAAATTCAACATATATGTAGGTACCTATATAGGGATGGGACTCTTGTCAGCGAAGAGAACGCAGCGAATTTAACGCGGGTTTAGTATGATACACAATACGGCCCCGCACCGCATGCGACTGAAATCGCACGTGTGTTCCTATAACATAAATAAATTCATAAAATTTGTGATGTGTAAACATCTATACTGGCGGTAGGGTGAAAAAAAACGTAACGTATCTTGTGATCGTGATTCTGTGATTGTGATTCACGTTACGTTACGTATGTTTACACATTTTAACCGTGAGTCCCGGCACTCACACTTTTTTTTTTAAGAAACATACAAAATGAAAACCCACTTCTTTCATATTGAAGCGCCCATTCAATAAAAACTACGAAAACTTTCCACATCCTGTTTAATAGTTGAAGCCAATTTGTAAATAATTGCCATCACTAACTTATATACATTACCATACATTTGTGCTTTTGACAGTGTATTAGCACTTTAAAGCTAAAATTGAAGCCACTTTTACATCCTCCAATTCAATAAACCATCATTCTTCGACAATTGATGCTGCCATTAACGTTTATCACACTTAGGTATTCACACACTCACACACCGAAACACATCCTCGAAATACCATAAATAATCCTCTTTGACAACCCACAACATACAGTTAAATTCCGTTTTATCATGCGACCTCTTATTAAGTATTAAAAGCTCGCGATTATCTTCATCAATCTGCATATGCTGTTGAATACTACCGCAATCATTGTTGCCAATATACAAAGAAAAAGAAGAGGACATATTGTGTGTGGGAAGGAGCAGAACAGAAATCCGCGCCAACAATACTCTGAAATTGATTCTGTCAGTGGAAATAAACTGACAGCAGCTCCAGTTAGTATGTATTATAAGCCCAACCACCCGCAGATAACATCCATGTTGATTTCCGTAACGTAGCGTAAAATATGCCACTCAGTATATAAGAGAAGGGGAGGGTAATAATTCTTAAAATCCAGACTTGCTAATACGATGCGTGATATTTAGACGACAACAAGCATTTCATTTCCAGGACTACACGAAATGAAACGATAGCAGAAGATGAGATGAGAAGCAGATTTTATGTCCTGTGCAGGTGTGTGAGTAAAACCAATATATGTATGTATATTTGTAAAATCGACAGTTCTAGAAAAGGTGAATTTCGCAAACTTTAAAGTTTCAGTTTTTCTTAATTATGATGTAAACTTTTGGAACAGACAGATTTGATTAAACTTTAATAACAGAAGACATGGCACGAAAGCTCGTGGAGAACGGCCTATAATGACTCTCAACGTTCGTTCATTGTGTACACATTTTGGACAGGAAAGGTGGTGAAAACTATTGAACGCGCCCAAATCATAGACCGATTTGGTTCAAAGAATTTATATATGTAATTCAAATATATAACGGGTATCTGCCATACACCGATTTAATGATTTTTTTTTTCTCGAAAACGACTTACGATTTTGATAAAACTTAATACCTGAAGCAATAAACAAAGTGATTGTAGAAGAACTACGTTTCAAGTATTTGACATTTGTCACAAAATACGATTTCGACGTTTTTTGTGAAAATTGACTTAATTGTTAGTTATTCACGTATAGCTTTTTGTTGGCTTGCCTGCTTACAATCAGGTGCTATTGAATATTTTTAAACAATATTGCATTTAAAAATTTTTAAATTCTCTTTTTAAATTTTTTTAGAAAAAATTCATCTCTGTTTTGGTAAAATTCCCATTTTAGGTATAAAGCAGTTTTTTTGACTTTATAAGGTAACTTCGTCATAAATCCTGGGTGCAGAGTAATTCAGTAATAGACGCAAAGGTCCTCCGTTAATCACCGTATTTACACCCCAGCAATACAATAAAACGCATGGAAAGGTAAGTAAGTTGCCTCATCAGTCGGTGGGAAGATGATTGGTTTTATGATTTCATTAAGCTGTGGGGCTTTTCATTGCCAGAAGCGGACGACATTAAAATTAAGAAGATTTTTTTTTTATTTTTCACTCATTTTTTTTACATAAGATGCGGATGAGTGGCGCCTCATGATGGTATATGTTGATAGATTTTTTACCGAGAGATTGAGGGAAAGACCTAACTATATATACATAATCAGGGAAGATAATAATGGGTACCAATATCGAAGGTGGATCAGCAACTTGTGGGTGATTTACTATACAGGGTGATTTGCATAAGGTGTGACAACAAGCTAGGGCGTATAGGTTGGACTTAGACAAGAAAAATATCGTATAGGAGGGGGTCTATTTCCCCACGTCTAGGCGGGAGGGGCAATTTTCATACAATCAATTCAATTTCTCAATGAATTCAATTTCTCAATGAAAAAATGTGTGAAACATAGTTAATCCAGTACTTTGTCACTTTATTGTATGCTTATAAGACTGATAATAACAAAAATATTATAAAAAGAAAGTTAATTTTTTCGTAAATTCAACTAAGAATCCAATAACGTAAAAACTAAAATAAAAGGTTTTTTTTAGAAAAAAATAGTTTTTGTTATTTTTGATTTTCTCAAAAGCTACAAGACATTTCGACACCTGGTTTTTTGTGTTTGATCAAAAATTAATAAGAGCATGGAATATTATTAATAACGTAAAATTAAGAAAATAATAGTTACAAAAAATTTATTATTTTTCAAAATTTTGACTTTGAAAATTAATTTTTCAAAAACTATTCACTCGAACTTTATTTCAAAATAAAATTAAAGAATGGAATTCTGGCTTTTCATAATGCTATAGCATGACTCTGTAGGTGTTACCGTTATTTAATATTTTTTTCTGTTTTAAGTGGGGGAAATAGACATCCCCTCCCATACGATTTTTTTCTTGTCTAAGTCCAACTAACACGTCCTAGCTTTTTGTCACACCTTATGCAAATCACCCTGTATAATACATATTGACGTGCAGTGGAGCGGTTGAAGGTAGGTGGAATGTGATTTTCCAAGTGCATCACAAAACGATTTATCTTTTTCATAATTTCTTTTTTTCCTTTTTCCGTATTTAAAAAAAAAATATACCGAGGTATTTATCGATTCGTTAATTAAATAATTACCAACTAATGAAGTATTAAATTGCAGACTCGGAATGAGATGTAAAGTTCGAAAGATATAAGATATCTGATATAACTGTTGATGTATCATGAATCATGATCATGATGTTTCGGCATTCCTTGGGAGATTTATCATTAATATAATTTTTAGCTTGGCCAATTAATGTACACACTGAAAGCGGAAACGTAGGTAGGTACATATTTTATTTTGAATTTATACATCTAGCTGTGGAATTCGTATTTGACATTTAGGAATCTAAAATCATGTTATTATTTGGATTCTTATGGAAACAAATTTTGAGAAGACATTTTAGCTCTTCTGTCAAATTTGTGAATTTCTTCCCTGGGACCACTATAATTTGAGCTAAACCCTAAACAAGGGGACCCTAAACAAAATTTAGTACAGAGTATTTTTTTGCGATTCCCTAAAAGGAAAATTCCAATTTTAGTTTTACTTCATCTTCCATACAACAATTTTGGTTTTTTTAAAACGGCTCTTACGATTTTGATTAAACTTCGTTCTTGTAATGAAAAAATGTTTGTAAGAAAACCGCGTTTCAGATTTTTGCCAAAAAATAGCATTATATCACAACATTCCCTATTGTTTTTTGAGAATTATGCCTTATTTTTTCAGTTATTTACCTATAGCTTCTGACTTGGCCGATTTTGTTTTAATTTTTAAAACAGGTGCTTCTGAACAGTATTGCATTTAAATTTTTTTTAAATAATCTATTTTTAACTAAAAACAAAGTGAAATAAAAATCCATTTTATTAAACGAGTGTCTGAAAATGGTAACGAGAGTATGTTTTATTTTTTTACTAAAGTACACAGATCGCAAAATACATTTTGACAGATTCTGTAATCCTTGATTTGTAGGTATGTGAACTTTGCTTGGCAAAAATTAAAATCAATTGGGGATGGCTTAAAGGTTCCCTCACACCAACGTGTTGTTTTCATTGACAACCACGTGTTGTTATTGTTGTTTTCGTCGTCGCCACCGAAAATTCGGGTTGGTGTGGGGGAACCTTAATTCTCGCATTGAGAACCGTCAGATCTAGACTTCTTCGTACAGTTGTCCGCACTTTTAAAAAGATTTCAAACAATGAAATACATAATACAAACAAAAATCATTTCACTTCGTCACCTCCCGTCATAAGTTCGGAAAACTGAAAAAAAAAAAAAAAAAAAACTCAACGTGACAACGAGGAAAACTTTATTATGTATTTTAACAGTTTAAAATTTGTCTTTTAAGTGAGAATAACTACCTTCTGTCCGATTCGATTGTAATCGCTAAGTTCCTATTTACACGGTCGTTTTATTGAAAGGCGCACTCAGTGAGACAGGTAGATTTTATGTGTGCGTAGAAACGAGAAGGGTAAATCCATCCTAAAATCCACCAAAATCCTTTTGTTTGACAGATTCTGCCTGAAATTCAGTAGCCAAGACTTTTGAAAGTCATTTGAATTTGTTTAACATACGCCAACTCGTCAATTGGCATGTAATTTTTGAAACAAGTTAGGAAGCAAGTAAAGAAGAATCTTACCTAAAAATATAAACTTAACTAGATAAATTGATAAAATGAAAAGTGAGAAACTACTTTGAAATTAAAATTGCACTCTATCTTTTCGTTAAATCCAGCAAATAAAGCTGAGCATCATTTCAGTTGGGGATTAACTTTAACTACGGTTGATATATGTAGTTAACTCTTCAAATATACTTTTCAGTCAATTTAGATCCCTCTGTCGAAAGGGCGATTTCCATATAATACTACACTTTGATTTCGATATACTTTTGACATAAGGCATCTGTCAGAAATATTTATTCAGTTAATCCCAGAGTTTACCCACTGAGACCCAGATTTGCAGTGGTGAGTGAAATCAGGATTATTTAATTCTGAATATAAATCTTTGTACCTATTGTTAACTCAAGAAATACTTTTTCAGTAGAAAATGCATGCGAATTGACCGTACAAACTTGGAGAATAAAACACCAAAAGCTGTTCAGTAGTTCCAGAATTAACTCACCAAAATTTGGTGGGTTTCAATGTGTCTAAAAATCAAACTTCATTTATGTTCCCTCGTTAAATACTGAATTTAAAACCGGTTTAATTACCTACCATAATTTAAATGTTTATATGTATTTTAATGGAATTATTGGAACGAAATTTACAACAAAACAATCTTTTTTTATTTATAGCAGGAGTCAAGTAGATATGAACATACATACATACATGTACATATACATATATATACAAACACATCGTCCCATCGACTTCGAAATCACTTCTTATGTCCTCAATATACCCAAGGGATTTCTTAATTCTTTTTTATTTTTGTTCAAAGGTAACTGACATCAATTCAGGGCGAAAGAATATCGTTGCATATGCATTTTTTCTCTTATATCTACCTATACATATACTATTTTGCCCACAAAAAATACAAAAAAAAAACAGTTGGAAAAAGAAAACGCGGTCATCATCAGGGAAAAACTAGAACGTGGAATATATAAATGTTATTTTCACGTTGAACTATATTGCAAGGCTTTCGGAATGGGATGTTAGAAATTGTGATTCGTTGCCATGAAAAATTCGGTATCTGCCATAGAACCTCGTTCGTTCTATTTTTTTGGAATAGATATGTACAAGCAAATATATTCAACTTTTATTGCTGCCTTTACTGTGGGTGGCACTGCATAACTGATGCGGACGGGGATGAATATTTTAAGGTTTACTAAAAAAATATTTAACAATTGCCTTACTTATATGTATTCTACTTAATTTTGCTTAATTCCTTCAATTCATTCGATTTCATATGGGAAAATTGTTTTTGACTTTTATTCTTAATTCTTGTCGATAAATTGCGACGAATATTAAATACCTTGTACCTATTTATTATTGTTTAAAGTTGCATCAAATTTGCAGATCAAACCTGTGCTAGTATTCAATCTATTGCAATCGAAAATAATGAATCGATAACAGACGACAGCGTGAGTGTAAGTATGAAAATAAAATGCCCGAATCGGTCGTACGAACTTGATTTTATGTTTTTTATTTTTTCTTTTTTCTCAAAATATATTCACAAAAGGCCTTCAATTGTATTGTTGACATAACAAGAAACAGAAAGCTCTTTGCTCTAATACAAAACTTAAAATTTGTTTTAAAAATCAAAATAAAAATAACTCCAAACGTTTCGATTTCCATTTTCTATTTCTATTTATTATCATTAAACTAAATTTGTTTATTCTTTTAATTTCGGTTTAAAAATAAAAAAATAACTGCCACACGCAAATGCACAACAAAATAAATAATTTACAAGTCATGTCACATTGACATTTTATTCGTAACCACAACTCACCACAACAAAAAACATATAGGTAGGTAGTAGGTATACAGGGGCCTATTTCTCAGATTATTCACATCATGGGCCTATTTCACAGAACATACATCAAATACATCACAGAAATGTATGTGACGTAAAATAGGCCCCATATGAGTGGGCGTAAATTCTAATTTTTTTTTTTAATTATGAGTTTTCTCAGTTGACGCATAGTTTTTCTAAAAATTCAAAATTTACAATGAGCCAAATTTGGCGACTACTTTAAGGTACATACATTCATACAATGTATGTGATGTATGTTCCGTTATCCGTATGATATTGACAGTTCTGCTGTATGATTTCGGTTTCTCAATTTTGTTGTATGAGCCACTGTCATACAACAATGTATGACCGGAGATTACACTGGGAAATATTTGAATTTTGTATAATTGTGTTTCTCAGAAATTTACCATTCACATCATTTATAACAAATTAACCTACAAATGTTTCCTATATTTAATACAACACAAAATACCGTTGTAAGTGACTGCTGCAAATGCAAAATTAAAAGGAAATACAAAAAAGTAAGTATTTTCTTGAATTTATAAAATTAGTATAATTTTAAATTGTGATCTATGTATATTCATTGTTTTCTTTTCAATACTCGTCTAAAGAGCAAAAAATTCTTATTCTCCAGTCAATGCTGGCTCTACCGTCACGAAACATGAAATATTCAGCGCCGGAAAAGAAGTGGTTTTATTAGCGTTGTCCTATGGGCTAACGCTAACCCTGATAAGGAGCGTTTTAGGAGGCTTATTTTTAATTTTAAATTATTAAAATTTAAGTTTCTTTTGTCTAACAATTAACTTTTTTACTTCGCAAGAAAACAAAATAGAGATTTATATTCATGTCGATTATAGAATCCGCAGTTCTCGATCCGCAGTGATTCGCAGTGCAGTACTCTCTTTTCTTCTTACCCATTTGTCGTTAAAAGAAAAGAGAACACTGTACTGAGAATCACTGCGGATCCCGTACTGCGGATTCCATAATCGACATGATTAACCTCACACTCAAATAATAGGTGTGTTTTATTCATTGCCAGCGGAGCACAAGTCTGAGTAAAAGGATTACATACTCTATACGTTCATTTCAATAATTCAACTTTCTATCGCCAGCACAGCCATCTTTTTTTTACTGACTTCGCCAGCAATCAAATTGTTATTGTTTTCCAAGGCAAATTTTGCTGCGCTAGCCATGCAGCAATGAATAAAACACACCTAATAATGAAATGTCAAAATCATACACATAATACAACAAAAACAAAAAAATTGTATGATGTGTATGTTGTAAGAAATGTACAGAACATACATTACATTACAGAAATGTACAGGGTGGCGCACCAATTGTGGTACAATAAGAAATTCAAATAACTTTTTTTTTAATCGATGTATTTCATTTATTTTTTTTTTATTGGTTAGAAAATTAAATTTTATTTTAAATAGTTAGTTGTTTTTAAAGATTATAGACCGCAAATGACCTCCACGCTGTCCCACGCATATGCGGCACCTGGTCAAAAAATTATTCATTGCGGCCTGAAGAGTTGAATTTGGGATCGCCTCAATTATTGTCGTTATGGACTGCTTTAATTCAGTTAAATTCCTGGGCTTCGTTTTATACACCTCTTGCTTGACATAACCCCATAAAAAGAAGTCTGGTGCAGTCAGGTCAGGTGACCTTGGGGGCCAGCGAAGAGTGGAGTTCCTAGAAATTAATTTGTTTGCGAATTTTTTGTTTAGCTCCGCCATAACTGGTCTGGCTATATGTGCAGTTGCTCCATCTTGCTAAACCAAACGCTGTTGAATGGTATACGTCTTCGGCGCAGTTCGGGGTAAAAAAACTCCTTTCAACATCTTTAAATAACGGTCCCCATTGACAGTAACGGTTACACCGTTTTCTTCAAAGAAGTACGGCCCGACAATACACCTTGATGAAACTGCGCACCACACAGTGACTCGTTCTGGGTGCAGTTCCGTCTCATGGAGCATTTCTGGATTAGACTCATTCCATATACGGCAATTTTGCTTGTTTACATTGCCGTTAAGATCAAAATGGGCCTCATCAGACATGAACAAACAATTGATCAATGTGTTGTCTTCTTCGGCCATTGATATCATTTTTTGGCAAAATTCCAGGCGAACAGGCAAATCCTGAGGGTTTAACTTGCTAGTAATTTGGACTTTGTACGGAAACAAGTTTAAATCGTCATGAAGTATCCGTTGTAATGACCGTCTACTAATTCCAATTTGCCCCGATAAGTTTCGGGTCGAAACGTTCGGATTGGCCTGTATTGCAGATGCTACTGCTGCGATTGTATCCTGAACCCGAACATTGGCATCTCGATGGTACGGCCTTCGTGCGATGCTTCCAGATTCGGCAAACATGTTTACAAACCTCATAATGGTCCATCTACTCGGGGGATTACCGCCAAACTCCCGCCTAAATTCCCTTTGGACGGAAATGACGGACTGCAAAGCATGGTACCGTTGCACTATCCAAATTCTTTTCTCCGTATCCCAAGCATCCATTTTTATAAATCTAAATAGTAACCTACAAAATAAAAAAATAAATAAGCCGATTACTCACACAGAAAAAAAGTTATTACGTTTTATTTTTGTAGCACGATTCGTGCGCCACCCTGTATATGACGTAAAATAGGCCCCATATGAGTGGGCGTAAATTTTAATTTTTTTTTAAATAATGTGTTTTCTAAGTTGACGCATAGTTTTTTCCAAAATTCAAAATTTACACTGAGCCATCTTTGGCGACTACTTTAAGGTACATACATTACAGAAATGTATGTGACGTAAAATAGGCCCCATATGAGTGGTCGTAAATTTTATATTTTTTTTGTAAATTATGCGTTTTCTAAGTTGACGCATAGTTTTTTAAAAAATTCAAAATTTACAATGAGCCAAATTTGGCGACTACTTTAAGTTACATACATTCATACAATGTATGTGATGTATGTTCCGTGAAATAGGCCCCAGGTCTCAAAAAATACAGAAATTGCTCGCCAGGGTGAAATCAGAGATGGAATCAACTAATATGATAAGTAATATTCATATCCCCCTCGCGGTTTTCGCCTTGACGGTGGCGAGGGGGCTTACGTGGGATCCTCCAGCTGCAGGGTCTCACTACTAAGCAAAACAAACAAAAACAGGGATGTCATCCAAACTTATAATATGGATAAAAGTTTACAAAGTACAGAAATCAGAGTGGGGATATACACTCAAGTGTCACGGCTGTCGGCGAGGGCTTGGCCGAGCAAGGGGCTAAGTCACCAGTGACAATTGTAAACAGCGACGAAAAACGACCGAACTTGACAAGACAAACGAACGCACTAGACCTCACAGCCGCTCTTCTCCCTGCTCTTGATAGCATTTCTATCGATGGTAGGGAGACCTCCAACAGACTTCCCTCCATAGGAAGTCAAACCGAGGACGAGTTGCTAGAAGACTCGAATCCCGAAGAGACTACGCTGAAGCCGACTGCACCCCTCAAAGCTTTGAGGAAACGCAGTAACTACAGATCCTCTAAAAGTTTCTTGAGTGCTATGGACAAAAAGTTAGTTCAAGAGACAAGGCTCTTTTGAAGAAGCCCAAGAAGTTGGTGAGGAACTATGAACGTCAGTTGGCAACAGTTGCCACTGAGCCCATTGCTTCCTCTCAACAGTCGAATGCTAAAAAGCTGGACAGCGATAGAGTGATTGCAGCTACATCTGTGTAGGTATATCCCTAAATAGTTAAACCAAGAACGGGCTGGAACTAACTCTACTGCTTGCTCCGGCTCCGGCTCCGGAAACTGGTGACGCCGAACAAGAAACCGCAGGCCAACGCCAAATCAAACCTGAAAGGGAACGAGGCAGTACAGGTCGGCAACTCTTCTGATACGAAGCCAAGTACATCGAAAAACGCAAGATCTGAGGAAGCAAATAAGACAAAAGGTTCTAAAAAAACTTAAAACCAACAATTTTGACACCACCCCGATCGATCTGGAGATAGCCATAATAAGCCGAGACAACCCGGATGGGAAAATCAAGGCCAAAAATTGGTTAGATGTGGAAAATAAAATCCTCAAAGCTCTGATGGCAACATCCGAGAATGATAGTTCTGACGACTATAAGTGTGTTCCACACCCAGTTTCAAACAGTTTCAGACTGCCAGATTTAGTCATTTTTAGTCCGAAGTCGTTCCAGACTTTAAAAGTTGTGCTAATTCTTACAAAAGAGAGCGCGCTCGAGAGAGTAAAACATTTCCCCTTCTTGCCAGTTTTAGTCCGAGGAATTTCTTCAGGCTATTTCTGGGCTGGATGTCAAATGCCTGGTTGCCGTATGTCAGATGACGTAATTTGTCAGTTGAGTACAAATATCAATGCCGGACAAGGGTTGCCCAAGTGTTAATTTTATTTTGATTTTAGTTTTGAAAGATAAACATATTTTTTATCATTTTATTAATCTTTTAACTAATCAACTAATTACAAAAAATTTACGCTAATAAGCAAAACTATTTCTTAAAAAGAAAATTTAAAATTGACAATACTGAGTATTACTTATATTATATAGTGCTACTTGAAGAAAAACACGCTTAAGCTTCATAATTTAATGTATAATTAAAGATTTGTATGTTTGTATATTAATATACTTGATGTAAGCTTGTGCGTTTATTCTCTGTTAACATTTTATTTTCTTGGGATGTGATTCTTGAAAATTTTGATTAAGATTTATCACTGATCTGCGGCAACCATAGTCGTATATATTTTTTGACGTTTAAAAAGTAGTCCAATTTAGTGCGAAAACCGTTCCAGACATTTTTTCAGTTTTCTTTCTCTTTGGGAGCATTTCATCCCCACTCCTCAAATTTGACATTTGACCAACTTTTAGTGCGAGAAATCTTGGGAACAGACCTTATATCTTCGATGGAGCTGGATGGCGGAAAGGAGTAAAAGTGGTTTGCTGTGGGAACCAGAAATCCCTGGAGTTCCTCACTCATATAATCACCAATCTTGGCAAATTATGGGAGGGCGCTTCTCTCGGGATTCTTCCCGTCACAGCTCTACCGCTTCGTCAACGGATCAAAATATGGATCCCTCCTCCTGCTATGCATAAGGACCCATCCATAATTAAACTGTTGGCGAAATAGAATAAGGAGCTCTCCATACTAGAAGGGAAACTCCAGTTTTCTAGGAAGAGCCTCAGCGGGGAAGGAAAGGACAAGAATTGACAAGAAGTCTGACCTTCTCCTGAAAGAAAAATCAGACGTGCTGAGATATGGTCTCGGAACCGTAAAGGTAAGGAAGCATGATGGCAAAGGCGAGTCAAAAGCTGCTGGTGGTGCAAATTAATTTGCATCTACATCTACATGTCTCAAGAAAACGTGGATGTGGCATAAGTCCAAGAACCATGGCTCCGAAATGGTCCGGGGATCGAGGTCAAAAAACTACAACCTTTTTTACTCCACGTCAGAAGGTGATATAAGAAGTTGTATTCTAGTAAAAAAGTCAATTAATGCTTTCTTTTTATCTTGGTACAGCAACGAGGATAACGCGGCAATCAGCCTTGAATCGAAGGAAGGAAACTTCGTCTTGGCGTCAACGTACAAGCCGTACGATGAAGAAAACCCTCCAGCAAAGATAGTCCGCGACCTTGTGGATTACACCACAGCACGAGGGACACCTTTTGTGATGGGATGTGACGCCAACGCCCATCACACTCAATGGGGGAGTAAGGACATTAATAAAAGGGGTGAGTTAATTTTTGAATACATTCTCTGTTCTAACCTTATTTTACGTAATGGGGGCGATCACCCAACATTCCGTAATAAGAACAGGAAAGAAATTCTACATCTCACTCTTACGAGTAATAGGAATCCTTTTCGGATCACTTTAGGATATTCTTTTATTAATTCAGAAAGAGAAAAAACCTTTTAGAAACCCAACTAGAACAAGGTGGACAGAATATTCAAAATGGTTGAACGAACGTATCGATCCACCAAAGGAGGACTCGATCTCGATAACTTCAACCACTGACACAGCAGTTCAAAACCTTACTAGTAAAATGAAAACGGGCTTTGAAAGACACTGCCATATATGTCGTAACATAAAACCCACCATGGTGAAGCAGTGAACTTAAGAAACGAAGAACAGGGGTCAGAAAACTCTTCAATAAAGCCAGACTGAGCAAATTAGAAATAGACTGGAATTTGTATAGAGCCGAACTTAATTCATATACCAAAGAATTAAGAAAGGCCAAGAAAAATTCATAGGCTAGATACTGTGAAACCTTGAGAACACAAGAGAAGCGGCTAGACTTCCAGGACACATTAAACATCCCGATGGATCGTGGTCGAACTCGAGCCAAGAAACACTTGAACTCTTCATGGAAACACATTTTCCCGGATGTATGAGTCCTGATGACTCAGGGTATACACAACCAGACTCTCTATGCACTGATCAACCAGTACCAGATTTGGAATAGGTTATCACAGATCAGAAGATTATGTAGGCAATAAACTCGTTCCAACCCTTTAAATCAGCTGGACCAGACGAGATTATTCCGGCATTTCTTCAACATGCTCTACAGATAATCACCCCATGGCTTAGGGTTATCTTCAAGAGTTGCATTAAACTTGGATACGTCCCTATCAGCTGGAGAAATGTGAAAGTAGTCTTTATAGAAGATAGACCTAATAACGAAAGAGCAAATCAACAACTCCTGGAAATGAAAAAGAAACTCAGTATATTCTATCGCTGAGTAAAAAGAATATTAGAACCCTGAAAGGTGTACTAACGGAACATTGTGCCATTGGCGTAATGGCCACTAGATTGGGTGTATGCGCACCCGATTGCTGTAGGAGCTGTCAGGATATTGAGGAAATAGAAACCATTAAACACCTCCTCTGTGACTGCCCAAATCTCCAAACAAATCGCCTCCGTTACCTTGGAAACAGGTTTGTCGGAGAACTGGACGATCTAGCGCAGGTCTCAATGGCAAACTATCAAATGTGATATCGTCCTTATACACAGACTGAATTGGTTGATTATGACTATCACTAATAGCAAATCACCTAACCCAATCACACGCTTTGTTTAAAATATAACCCTTTACGAAGTATAAAAGCTGATATACATACCTACTCTTAATTGCGGTTTTTCAAAATGATTAAAATGCCCCAAATGCGATTTTATAACCAATCTACAATAAAAATAAGTATATTTACCAGCTGATTTAATAAATCAATATTTTATTAACCAAGGTAACTTTTCAATTAATAAATATCTACATAGATCCATTTAGGACCAAAAACTAGAACCATGAAAGATGTATAATCTTTATAAATAGTTTATGAAAGTAATACTTTCAATGCATTTCAGTATAGTAGATAACGACAACAAAAACAACAACAATATTTCCACAATATTATTTCGTTTTTATAAGGCTAACTTAATCGAAAACATCCTTGTTCGCCGTGGAAGTTCAAGTGTAGCAATTACAAACATTTCTAAAACTTTTCCTAAAGCTCATCTTTGATGAAACTTCAACTTATGCAATTGTTCACTTTATATGCGTCTACATACATATATATAAGTATATTTTTAGATATAGATATACATTTAAGAATAAGAAGATACATATATACCTGCACTATATACCTATACAGCTTTTGAAGACCAACAACCACTTCAAAGATTTCTCTCTGTGTCTATGTAAGCAAAAGAAACTTATAATCCACTCCTCTATAGAGAGCAGGTGGCTTTAACAGGTTTAAACACCTTTGAACGAAATGACCGTAACTAAGTCTTAGAAGTCGTTAAAAAGTATGTATAATGTATACGGAACGGATACAACATCCAAAGTTTCCACTTAAGAAAGTTTGTTTGAAGAAGTGACAGTTAGAGAATGGTTGGTGTTTTGAATTAAATAGAAAGAACACCTATATAAAGTGTTGCTATATAATATAAGGATCTTTTAAAAATAACAGGTAAACCTCTGGTATATTACACTCCATGTCGCTTGTCGATGTATAAAAGTTATTTGAAATTTTTGAGAGCATTTCCCAATTTGTAAGTAAAATATTTTAGATCATGAACCTAAACAAGATATTTCCAGTTTTAGTTTCATGATGTGTTGTGATTTTATTTTTAATTCTTAGATTAAGTTTTTTTTTAAACACTTATGTACTAATTTATACGTGCAGCTGTGACAATATAAGGTAAAAAAAAGGTAAAACCAAAATATCAGCTTTCTATCTAGCTTTCCAAGCAAGTTACGAACTAAATAACGAAAAACTGACTGAAAAACTTGTATCGAGTTTAAACCCGAAACAATCTTATCTGCGCCTTAATGATTTAAATATTTTTTTAAATAAAAATCTAGCCTTAAAGAAATGAAATGGGGTGTATTAATTGGTATGACCGAAGTTAAATTAGATATTGTATAGGTATATCGTTCTTACAATAGGTGTATGTGTACAGTTTGGATCTGGAGCCAATTATTTCTTTACTTTTAACTCGACAAACAAATAAATAATATAGTTTGTGCTCATTAGATCTTTAATAGAGTATAATATGGCTTTTGAAACGATTGCAATCATTAGACGAAGCTATAACGTGGTATTGTAAATTTTTTAAGTAATTTGAAAAAAGTAATTTATTCCCTGCTTATAGCAGACAGAAAAATGTAGTAGTAGGGATTAGAGTGTTCTGAAAGGCCGCTTTTGCGGTGCTGTGGCGGCGCTTTGGCGGCTCATAGGCTTAGCGGCACAGTTGCTTGGTGGCTCAGCAGAGTGGAGATGAGAAAAAAAGGAGAACAGCAAATCCAGGAGTGAAAGAGAGAGAAAAAAAAGGAGAAAAACAAACAAATAGAATTTTTACAGATTTTTTTTTTGGGGTGGGGGTCATTAATCTGTTAGTGGCAAAACTCGGTTTCTGTATTCTAAAATTCTGTAAATCTAAAATTCTGTATTCCAAAATTCTGAAAAATTGTTTTGATGATGAAAAAAAAATAAGCACTACTTTTTTCATTATCAAATCAAACTGAAAAATTGTTTTGATAATGAAAAAAAATAAGCACTACTTTTTTCATTATCAAAACAATTTTTCTTTAAAATTTACAGAGTTTGAAATTCGGCATTTTGGAGTTCAGAATCCAAAAAATTATTTCTACCTACTAAGCTTTCAGTCCAAATTAATTGATTCTACTTTAAAACACTGGATTTGTTGAAAAAAAAGCAAGATTAATTAAAAGACAAACATTACTAAAATTTCTCAGAATTTTGATAACGGAATTCTGTATTTACAGAATTTTGGAATACAGAATAATAGATTTGCAGAATTATGAAATACAGAATTATGTTCATACAGAATTTTCAATCCATTTACAGAATTTTGGTAATACAGAATAACGACCCGTTCCCATTTTTTAATTTTTTAAAATTTTTTGTAGCTATAAAATAATTATAGATTTTTTTATTATTATTATTTCTAACTAAAATTTTGTTAAGATTTTATTAAGTAAAAATAAAAATTATAGAGACTGTTTCCTACACAAACACAATATGCATAAACAAACTAAGTCTAAGTTATTCCGAAGATAAAAGATTCATATGTATGTATAGTAATAATATTAATACACATTACAAGATAGGATCCGAAACGAAAATGTAAACCTGAGGGGCGAGCAAAGTTTCGGAAGGATATACAATATACATATACTTCCAATCTAATAAGACGGTTTTCTTTTTTCTCTTTTCTTCTCGTTTAAATTATTAAATGAAGTTTTTTTTAACATAGTCTTTTTTTTTCTCTTCCTTTCTTTAAAAATTGTTAAATAATAAAAATTGTGTTATTATGATGTAAAAATGAAAAATGAATGAATATCAATTAATATCAATCATTAATACTGTCTACTAAGGTTGCGATTCTTCTTCTTTTTTTTTACAATCTTTAAAGCTGTTAACTAGTTAATAAGATATCGTATCTTACGGTTAACGTAAATCCAATAAATAATTAAAATAAAGATTGAATAAAAAAAGAAAAACAAAATATAGAAACTAAAAATGAATTCAAACTCTTTACTCACTTTTCTGAAATCTTTCCTAGACTGGTATGCAAAAAAAAATAAACAAAAAAACAACGAATTTAATGCGGAGAGCTTTGAGTTCGATCTCAAGTTAATTGAGTCAGAGCTGTTGATACCGATCTCATTTTTTTTGCATACGAAACTGCACTTTATTTATGAACTTAAAGGTAAAACCGCACTCGACGGAACTGCACTTTAGCGACACAGCACGCACTTTCGCACGAAACTGAACGGAACTTCATGTCGCGACAAAGTTGATCAGATTATCAACTTTGTCGCATAGTGCCGCGCCGTGAAGTGCAGATCTCGCTTAGTGCGATATACGTAGCTCATACAATTTCCTAAAAATAACTCCTGAAGTTCTGTTCCGCTGAAGTGCAATTCCGCCGAATGCGGTCTTACCTTAAGTGGGAAGATTGAATTTAAAATAAAAACTATGTAAAATTGCTTCGGAAATATCAAATTGTCAATATCAGCGTTTCTGTGGAAGGTGTTTTTTTTTTAAGGATCGCAATATATGAGTGATACCGTTATTATCATCATATATATTATTTCTGTTGTCAGACTCCTTTTTACTCACTAATTCTATTTCAAAAAATGAATAATTTGACATAAAGAATGCCTCAATATTAACCCATTGAATGAGTGAAAGAGAAAAATATGTATTACTATTTACTCCTGTAATTTCAAATACTCTTTTTTTCGCTTCACCTTGAGTGAGTGGGGGAGAAACATGTTTGTTACTTCTGTTGTTTGTAATCCTAAGTCGAATGCATTTATTAGGTATCACTAGATTGCATGAATGAAAGAAACATATATTTATCAATTCTTTAATTTAAAATCCTCTTTTTTCGCTTGCACATTGAGTGAGTGAGGGAGAAACATTTTTTTCAGTGTACCTTGAATGAGTGGGCCAGAAACATATTTATTTGTCACTTTTAATTTCATTCTTACATCAAATATTGTTTACAAAGAGGTTTTGTAAAACTAATATGTTCATATAAATAAAGAATTTACTTATTTTGTTCAAACATTCTACTTGACAATTCAATTGGGTCTTCTAGTTTGTTTAAAATCTGCTAGATAATGTTAAAAAACTACTTACTTGGTGTCAAGTTTGATAACAATCTATGGAGTCGATTTAGATACATTTTGTGTTTATAAAAAAAAAACAAATTTGGAAAATTTTCGTTTACAATAGTATTAATAACTTTTAAAAATTTCCCCATTAAAATAATTTTTTTAATTTTTTTAACTAAAAGTTATTAAATGTATCTATGTACATACATATGTATTAAACATAATAAATTACTTTTCTAAGAAAAATAAAATTTCATTAATTGATAAAAAAGATTTGTATGTCCGGTCCTTATATTTAAAAAAATAATTATGTTGCTAAGGGCTCAGAAAGTATAATAAAAAGTAAAAATTGCCTTAAACAGTCCTGATTGGGGAGGAATCTAAAAATATTGCAAAGCTGCTTATAGATTACCGTAGAAGAATAATAGATGAATTTGAAGCCAAAATTTATCGTAAAGTTTCCGAGTTTTTTTTAATATAATCGAATTTCTGTATTCAACTTAATTCAAACTGATTGATATAAGTTCAATTTTTAAATTCAATTAGCTAGTTTTCATTTTAACTCGAGAAATAAAAGTCTCCATTTCATCCACATAAACTCTCATCGACAACGTAAAAATCATATTAACTCTAAAACATTGTTTCCCCATTTAGCCATTGTTCGAACTCTCACCTCACTTCATGCAAATCTAATTATTAAATTCGAATGTGTGTAGTTCCACAAGTGATTTTTAGTGTAGTTGTTCGCTTCTTGCTCTCCTCACATATTTACATATATGTATCCGCTCCACATGAGGTAAACGGCGCGGCGGCTGCAGCAGTGGCGTTAGAGTACTGCTATCCGCCATTTTAAAGTAAAAACTTACATACATTTAATTACATTTCGTGCAAAGTGTATTAAAAAAAACATTCCATGATGTAAATTTTCAAATAATAATGAATGTGCAGTGTGCATACCAAACTTTTACCACACTCACTTGTGTGTTGATATTTTTTTAACTATATAGACTCGTACCTATACATAAGCTTGAATGGTTATGATATTTTGCTATTTATTGTATTAAACAACAAAGCCTGATCATAATAATGGAAATTCTTGGATTGAAAGTACTTAAAATGATTTTAGGATAAATTTGTACAATGATTCAACATTTATCCAATTAAATAAATCACTGCTCTCGACTTCAGTTTCAAAACGTTATTTTTGACGATTGATATGTATATCCGAGTCCTGTCGACATTATTATCCTTTCAATTAATTGCTGTCTTGTTTGGTTAACAATATAATCGATGTGGTTCTAGTTAAATATAAGAGAATGTTGATGTTTGGTTAGTTAATAATTTCGAAACATAATTTGCGGTTGCTGCTGTTCAAAACTTTGAAATTCGCAACCACTTGTTTGTTGTTTCACAATTTATTCACAAAATATGAGCTGCCATTTGCCAATGGATTTATTTATAACAGTGATTACTCAAACAATCACAGTCCAACTGATATTTATGGAAATTTTTCAGAATTGACACTGATTTACTAATAATCATCAATAAGTTTTAGTGGATCCAATTAGGGTTTTTGGTTGTTAATCCTTGTTAACAGTTTTGATGATTATAAGGGGTGACTTTTTTAGAGGTAGATAACTTTAAATTGGCAATACTAATTTTGGTGACAGCCTATTTTTTCAGTTATCGGTTGTTTTGAGGTTAGTTTGGTTTTGTAATTCACCATGAACAGACTCACACCACCGCACAGGCCGGAGCAACGTTGGCAAATTGTTCAAATTTATTTTTAATAACTTGGTTCAATTCGAGAAACTTAACGGGTAGAATAAAGCATACTTTTGGTTAAATGGCTATATCAATATAAACAGAATTTCCGCATATCGTCGGCTAAATACGTAAAGCTGCTAAGTCCACTAAGGCCGAAATTGATATTTGGATAAGAAATAAATTCTGCTCAAATTGTTTTATTACTTTTATGAAAAGAATCCTAAAGAGAGAATCATATATTGGAAATATATGGAGCCTTTAGCTAAAATTTTGTTGCTCTCCTGTAAAATTAGAGAAAGTTTACTTTGAAGTTTTACGTATTTAGCCGACGATATATCAAGCTATGATAACCTACCAGCCATTGTCGAAATATTATAACATCCATAAAAAGTCTCCATTTGGTACACCTTATGAGTCGGTCGAATCATTGGCCCATATCTTCAAAATTGATCTCTGGGGATATGTAAAGATCTTTTTGATTTACAATACACGTGCAATAAAAAAATTATTGGAAATTATCAAAACAATTTTCCGCCAATTCTGTGGATCATTAAATTGTATAATAAGTAACGTAAAATTTAATTTTTTTCATTAACCGTTAAGAATAAGATGCGACAAAAGGCAACGGCGACCATCTATGGCTAATGATTAATTACTGAAATAAAAAAACCTATGGCTGACCATTGACCAATTACTGAAACTATGTAGTTGACCATGTTCTGACGATTTTGTGGCCTTTAAAATATGCGAATATCCCACAAATTAGGTGCTAAAATACTCTAATGACCTTGAAAAACTATAACCTCTGATACAAAATTTTCTATAGCTGACCGATATAATCTAAAAATATTTGAATTTTAAGGTGATAATTAATTCATTTAAAATATTTGAATTTTGTTCACCAATAATTAACCTTATCTGCAAATATTCGATATATGAGGTGCTAAGATCCGGTACGGATGATGAATCTTTGTGTTACGAACGAACTTCGCTGGTTTTTAAAAGACAATATGTTGACCTTTTGAGTTGGCCTTTCGAATTAAAAGTGTTTTTACATACATATCTGTGGCAATAAGACATAGTAGCTTATGTCGACATAAGCGATTTTTCGGTTTTTCTATTGTTAGTAGTACACAGTTTGAGAGCTACTTTTCTGTCCAATCCCCAATCAATTACCCTTTGAAAACCTATCTTATATTTCCTAAAAAAAAATAACATTAAATACTATTACATATTGCAGACAAAAATGCGTTTTTCTCGAAAACTCTTTTTTTTTAACATAAGCTACTCTGTCTTACTGCCACAGATATATGTAGGGCTAAACTATATTGAGGGAACTCTTTGCTCCAGAAGTTGAAATGCTACTCACATACAGGGCCGAACCAACCATATGTGCAAGATGTGCAAATACACAGGGCGCAAAATTCTGGGGGCGCATCAGGAGTAAGAAAATGTAATTGGCGCTAGGCAATAACGCCCAAATCGATTTGAAAATATCAATATATCAATATATCAATTTGATTTTCGATTTGACGTTATTTCCAATTTTTTAATTTTTTTTTTAAAGGAAGAACGCCCAAAATAAAAATTTTGAAAGTCAAATGAGAAATAACGCCCACAATTTGAAATATGCGCCGCGATTTTTTTTAAGATTATCTTATCATTGAAATTTCACTTTGGAAATATCGCCCAAAATTTAGGAAAGAAGGCTCAAATTAAAAAAAATGTTTGGAAATATTTCCAACTTAAGATTTGGAAAAATATAAATTTCGGCAATAATTCCATTTTTTTTTCGACGATAAAAAAAAATTGGGCGATATTTCCAAATCGATTTGGGAGTTATTTCCTTGGGCGTTGATGCCTAACACCAATGTAATCTGATCTTGCCCAAACAAACATGTGCTACCATTTGCCATGTGTATGTATGTGTGCAAATATAAAAAGTGGCGCTTACTACAAATCTTGCACAGGGCGCAAGTTTGGCTGAGGCCGGCCCTGCTCACATATCTTTATTGATAATAAATTAATAATTGGATTCGGCGCAGTAGAAAAATAAAGGATTCGGCAAACATTTTCATTTTGAAGACAAATTCATATGCAAAATTCAATTATGGGTTGAAAAGGTTGAAATAGAAAACTGCATAAGTTTTTAACAATACACAAGAAAATTGCGTCCAACAACACATTTGTGTTCAGGTGATGTGGTTTGCGTGGGGGTGATCTAACCCCCCCCCCCTCTCCCCTCCTCCATGAGTCTTCAGCTTAACCAGTCACGAATTTCAAAAAGCAAATTTAGCTTTGGTAAAAACTTAGGATCTCGCTCAAGATTTACGCGATAAACATAAAAGGATTCGATCAGAAGAAGATGCGTTTTCTGGAACAGAAAAGAGGAGTGAGCTCAAATCCTGAAGTTAAAAGTACAGCAAATAATTGTTTCGTATGACTTCAGACTTATTCTGCTTGTTTCTGTAAAATGTTCAGAACAACATTGTTTTTTTTTTTTTTTAATTTTTCGACTTACGAGGTCATACGCACTTTAAACGTCGATATATTAGAAAGATTTTTTTGTACTTTTCAAGCTGATCATCTGCTTGTTTCGTCGAGTTGAAATGGGGAAGACATATTTAATTCGTAGAGGCGATAGCAAGCTTAAAAATTTGAGTGAAGCGCTGGATGGCCAGAAGAAAATTTCCCGAACATTTACATATATGTTGCATAGGATTTTCGATACACTGCCGATAACGTCTTTTGCCGATAACGTCTTTTGCCGAATACGTTTTCTAGTTTGAAAAGGATAAATGCGAACAGGTCAAAAGAAGTAAGTTTTTTTCGTTCTGATCATCTGGATATACATAAGTACGGAATATAAAACTCAAATTTGGGTTGTTTTATTGCCTATTGTTTTAGAACCGTTTGAATGGTTTGGCTGCTCTGGAAATTCATCGAAAGATTGGAACCACAGCGAACTAAGTCTTAGAGATGGATTATATAAAAAATTTACAGATTTCACTCATAGAGTAACTATGGGGACATTGAAAATGACTTGTGTTAGCTCTATAAAATAAAAACATGAATAATCTTGGTGATTTCTAATTTGTATCCTATAGTTGCACCAAAAATTCTGAAGCTGCCTAAGAAACCATTCTTCAGTCTGAAATTACAATATGTAGATATTTTTAATGTCGAATCCCAGTTGGCGGTTAAATTAATGTTGTTCAGTTCAGTTTATTTAATCACGGCGTTGATGTTGAAGAAAATCAAATATTTGCTCAAATTTTCTCAAATTGATTTACAAGGCTCTCAACTTATTGAACTATTTATATATGTATATGCAAGTTATTTGATTTACTGTCAAAGTGAACCCTTTTTAACGCGAGACCAAATTTATAAAAAATTTGATGTGTAGCTCAAACTCAATGTAAACCTGATTTACCTAATTGTTTGTAGGTATTCTATAATATTTTGCATTTTGAACTCATCTTTTAATAAATTTAATAAACTCGAGTCGTGTAATTAATGGTTTTGACAGTTAAGCAGAATTCTTTTATCTGAGTATATATGAAAAGCAAAGCACCAATTAAGTTGACAGCTGAGTTGACAACCAAATTGAGTCTTTTTTTTTCATTTGAGGACCTTAAGGTAGAACTGTAATAATCGAAAGATGTTGGAAGAAAATTCTCTCAGTTCACTTGCGCTTGGAGCGGTTGGTGAGCGCTCTTCACTTCCGAAAGCAAAAGTAAAAAATTGGTCGAAACGAAGCAAAACTCAATTATGGGCACGTCATATGAATTCTTTGTATTCGTTTAGTTTCGTACGACCACGGCACGGCATCCGACTATTATAGTTCTACATTTAACCTTGAACATCTGAGCATAAGAACTAAATCTATATAAGTTTGTTAAAGAAGTTCAATTATATTGCAGTACTTATAAATATTCTAAGTTCAATAATCGCATGGGCTTAGACGTAGGTAAAGTTTTGTAACATAAATTTATAGCCTGAGATTTTACTTGAATTCTAAGACCTTAACTTCAAAGATCCGATAATTAGAACAGAAGATAAAAGCTTACCAAATAACCCTTTTCGATATTTATATTTAAGTTGCTTAGGTAAGTTAATCCTTCCTCTAGACTGATTAACGTTAACTTAAATACCTTAACCTTCAACAACTGGCCCTTAGAACTAATGTTGTAAGTTTATTAAAGAGAAACGCAAGTAGGTACCTTTGCATATTTCAGGCAAACTTGACGTAGGTCAAGTTCAAAAATCGCATTGGTTAAGACGTTGGTCAAGTTTAAAAATCGCATTGGTGTAGACGTGCGTAGGTCAAGTTCAAAATCCCATTGGCTTAGACGTAGGTCAAGTTCCAAATTCGCATTGGCTTAGACGTTGGTCAAGCTCAAAAATCGAATTGGTTTAGACGTATAGTTCAAGTTAAAAAATCACATTGGCTTAGACGTAGGTCAAGTTCAAAAGTCGCATTGGCTTAGACGTTGGTCAAGTTCAAATATCGCATTGGTTTAGATGTTGTTTTGTCAAATAAATTTGTAGCCTGAGATTTTACCTTAATTCTAAGACATTAATCTCAAAGATCCGATAATTAGAACAGAAGATACCAAATCAAACCTTTTGGATTAGGTATTATATTTAAGTTGCTTCACTAGGTTAATCCTACCTCTAGCCTGGTTAATCTTAATTAAAATACTTTAAACTTCAACATCTGGCTCTTATAGAACTAAAGTTATAAGTTATAATCAAAGAGGTTCAAGTATAGGTCTCTGTGCATATTCTAGGTTCAACAATCGAATTGATTAAGAATAAAGTCAAAAATTTTGAAGCCTGACATTTAACTTGTTTCAAAACCTTAATCTTTAAGATCCAATTATTAGTACAGAAGTAAAAATGCAACCAGACCATATTAATCAATCCTTTTATATAAATGTACATACATAATGTATGTAGGTACCTATATAGATACGTAGGTACATATATGCATTTTGTTGGCGATGCTAACAAAGCCAATTTTTGTATTCAATTTTTTAATTTATGCAATTATTTATTTTGATGAATTAAACCTAAAAGTTTTTCACCTACACTTTTATGTTATTTCAATTATTTTTTAATTGAATAAATTAGTTTGATATTTTACCTTCATTTTAAGACCTTTATTTTATATATCCGATTGTTAGAACAGAAGTTATAAGCGAACCAAACCAACCTAGTCGTACCATTACGAGTAATATTTGCAAAATACCTACAACAATTTAATGAACATAACATTTTACAGACATACCTAACCTAATTATTAATGTATGTATATCATTTTTGTTCCCGATGCGAAGCCAATTGCCACCAGCCACAGTGCAGTGGTGGTTTTTAATTGCACACATTCCACTCCAACCAACGTCTTGCCAACTTGCCAACACCCTTACAGCAATGTATATTCTTTGTGGGTACGTTTTTTTCTTTTTCTTTTTGTTTTCTTGTTCCTCACGTCATTTGCCGTGATGAAATTAGTTCTCAAAAGCCAATTTTTCACGTTTTTAGTATGAAATTTTGTAAGCTTTTGCAAACATTTTGATGCAGATTTGTAGCCTGTCATTTTATCTTTAATTATCTATCTTAACATTAAGCATCCGATAATTATAACCTGAGTAAAAGGCTTCTAAGTGCGCTCAAATCGAGTGATTTTAAGATTTCATACATATTCAACTATCCTCCACTGAAGTTCGTCGGTTGGCGACGATCAACGTGTAGGTACGTTTCATCGATTGTGTCTTTAGGTTCATTTTGGCATTTTCTTTGGTAACGCCAACCAAAAATTCGATCCTGGGCCCCCTATACGCTAGAGTTCATTTCGTTCATCTGTTATATATTCATTTGTTCATTTAATCATTTTGGTAACACCATATTTTTCTCAAAACGACCCTATAAACATTTTCAATGTTAAAAATAAAAACTAAATACAGTGCATTCTCGATTATCGCAACTTATTAAAACAAGGGTGGTTGCAATCAGTGTTGCCATTTTGTCATTATTAATGCTAAATCTAGCGTTATAGACGAGAAAAAAGCATAATGAAATTTGAAAATTATGCCAAATGCTTTTTTAGCATTATCCGATTTTTTTTTGGCATTCTTGAATGCCAAATTAATTTTCAATCATTAATTCATATACCTGAAAAAAATATTTTCAAAACAATATATTTTTATTTTCGATTTGGCTTTATTTCGCTTTTGAAAACGAAATACATAAGGTCAGTTTGGCTATATTTCGTTTTTATGTTTTAATGTGCAGAACTATGATTCATCAATCATCACCCAGCATTACGGCGTATAAACAGTGAAACCAATTTGGCCTTATTTCCATTTTCAAAACGAAATAAGGCCAAATCTGAAATTTGGTTTTATTTCGTTGGGCCTTATTTCACGTCACCCATTTATGATACTTAGGGCCAGTTTCACAGTGCATACTTAAAAAAATAAGTGGCACTTAATTTTCCCATTTTGGCACTTTAGGCGCAGTTTAACTGTCTGAGTAAGTGGCACTTAAGTGTCCAATATGGGAGACTTAAGTTTCACTTATTCCGATAAGTTTACACAGTGGATTTGGGTACTATAGTACCCAGTTTCAGATCAGTTTCACACTGATCGAGTGTGAAACTGGGCCTTATTTATGAAATAATAAATTTAAATTTTGCATTATTACAAGGTTTTGTTCTTTTAATCTAGCATTCTGTTTTTTGAGCTCCCATACGATTTAGCATTATGGAATTTGAAATCTAGCATAACGAAATTTGAGATTATGGCAACATTGGTTGCAATGACCGAGGTTGTTGCAATAACCGAGTAAATAATTTTTTAGGCTCAATTCGAAATGCAAAGCGAAAATCAGAAAACCAGCACTTATATAATATATTTAAAGCATTAAATTTTTCAATAACACATAAATAATAAGAAACAAAACCAAAATAAGTTAATTCATTAAGATATAAGTACATAAATACATATGTTTAGTTCTCTATATAGATATAATTATTTTCTTTGGAAAAAATTGGACATTTTTGTTTGGATTTTTAAATATTAAATAATATATTAAATATTTTCGCCATTTCTCGCAGTTTTTGAAGACTCGACATTTGTTCAATAGGTGCTGAATTCTGTTCAGCCCATCGAATTTCTGTATTGAAAGCTTGCATTGCAGTTTCAGCCTTTATTTTGGGAGCAGGAATCTCAACCTCAGGCCCACTCTACTTTGATAATTCAACTGTTTCATTGTCTTCATAGATTTCCTCATTGTTATAAATGGTTTCGCGTACCCAATCATACATGCCTTCATTCGAAATGGATTCATTGACTAAAATTTCAATAAAGAGAATTGATATGGATTCTACGACCGCGTGTTCATTGATAATTTGAGATCTAAATGTGCTCAAAGGTAGCTCATTTTCATCTTCCCAATTATTATGAGAAGCCATCAAAACATTCCAACATTTTTTGATTACATCTGCCTGCAAAAGTTGCACTTATCGAGTCAATTTTTTTGAAGAGTTGCGATTACTGCGTCAACAATGATATAAATTCAACTGTTGCGAAAATCGAGGAGTTGCGTGAATCGAGAGTTGCGTTAATCGAGAACGTACTGTACTCAATTTTACAAGATAAAAGAAGAATTTACCTAAGTAATTTGTTATTTGTTCACACAACATAATTATATAATTTAAAAAAGAATATGAAAATTATTACTAAGGTCCACAAGCCTCTCTGGGTTGGGAACCTGCAATCGTTTGAGGTAATATGATGTGAAACGCCGATATATACCTAGATTCAACAATTAATTTTTTTAAATTCACAATATCTTCTTAACGCCCGCCGTTCAAGACAATATTATTATAAACGAAAAACCGACATATTCGAAATCAAAACTGCTGAACTAAAACTGAGTTTGTCAATTGAATCTGATCTTATTCGTAAATAAGGCTTTTGAATTATTTCTTATATCAAAAAGATTCTACAATAAAAATGTTCGAATTCGCAAAATCATAGCTCGCTAATTCTTTAGCAAACGCATATAAACGGAAATAGAGTAGCGCTAGTTGAAGATTCTGTGGCAAAAAGTCGAAAGCACCAAAATTTGGGATCAAATATTACCACTTAAAATAAGAATTGAAAACAACTTTCGAATGGATTCGAAAGTAGAAGCAAGTTACATAGTAGGGCCCCTGTTACATAAACAATATTATTTCATTAGCAGTTTCCAATTTCTATGAAAAACTGGAATCATCCTCCACAATAGAATCAAAACACAGTTTTCAAATAGTCGTTTCACCAACATCAAAACCGATCAATAAATTCAATTCTAGGTATAGGCCAAAATAAGGTTACCTATATTTATGTCAGTTTTTTCTGGAAAAGAATATTCTATACATGTAATCTATTTGCATGTTCTGAAAAACTCTTTTTCTGTAAATAAATGGTTTAATTCAGTTCGTCCTCTTTTTTTAATTTAGATTAGTTCTACTCTTTGATTATACCCTACTGATGTACATTTACATACATATATAAGATTTCAAAGCTGATATCGATGTATAATAACGAAGGATTCAGTATAGAGCAACGTTTTAATATTAAAAAGAAAACAAAATAATAAACTCTTAGCAGCATATGTTAGAAATCAAAAGCAGAAGCTACCAACAAAAACGAGGCCAAAGACACTTGTCAAAGCAGACCATTTTTAACCACCCTTCTTCCTTAATTGAAAATCCAATAACTTTATAACGGAAACTCCATTAAGTCAAAAATAGATCGAAGGATAACTCATCCATTGGTGTGGGATTGGGACTGGGACTACTCCTGTCATCGACATCTCTCACTTGTGTCGCAACCACTTGTGCTGTGCTGTGCTGGCTTTCAAAATGACTGAGTAATGAGTAATCAAGTGTGCGCACACTTTATATATAGGTACACATATGTATATGAACATTTATAAGAGCAGAGTTAGTATATGAACAAACATTCATACATCAATATATAAATACACTCGTGGTAAAAAGTATGAGGCGTCTTTTAAAAATGATAACCTAACTGATTAAAAAAAAATAAAACAACTTTCTCACACTGAAATGAAATTTCAGTAAAACAGCCAAAAAGTTTAAAAAATTTCTAAAGACAAAAAATAATGAGTCATTTGTCTCATAACAAATTTATCTTAATCTGATAATGACAAACATATCATGCCAAATTTATAGCTATTTTATAAACTCCAATTTTGTTTTTAGAAAAGTGCGGCAAATTTGTAATAAATTTTTTTTTAGAGACCAATTTTTTTGTTTTTGATTAAAAACTTTTGGTCAAGATTGTATATTTTATACATATATGATCAACGTACATGTATCAATCAACCATATTAGAAACACCCAACATTTGGTGCCCTTAAGTGTTGACAGCTTCCTATTACTCTCTCCACCACTGACTCTTATACAAGTATACAATACTCAAGAAACGAAAAATATTTTGTACTTACCGCTCATGTCATGATGCTGCTGCTGTTGTTGTTGTTGTTGTTGTTGTTGCTGCTGCAAACTGGGTGGTGCACAGAATGCACTCGAACCACCTCCAGCTGTCATGGATAAAGTCGGATGCTGCGCCTGATAGCCACCGCCATAGCGCACTGGTGACTCACATCGTCCCTGTGATATTGAAGCTGAAGACGGTGGCGGAGGTTGTTGTGGTGTGTGATAGTGATGGGCGCCCAGCGCCTGTGGCGGTGGAGGGTCTGCTCCTGGTTGATGGCCACCGTAGTGGTGCATTTGTAATGCATGATCTGCAGGATGTGGATGCAGTGACATTGGTGATGGTGACATGTGATGATGATACGAATAATGTGAATGCTCTGATAGGTCGTGATGGCTCAAGTCATTGGGCTGGTAAATGTTTGAATGATTAATTGGTTCAGCTATGGGTGGAGCAGAATCAGCAGATGTTGGTGGTGTTGAGCGATCTAAAATGTTAAATTAGGAATAATAATTTATTTTTTAATTAAATATATAAACAGGCTTCTGGGAAAATCAAAAACATACTAAAGAACCACAAAAAAGGAAGTAAAAGTGACGAAATTTATAGCAGTGTCTGCTTACCATGACCTGTCTCCTCGTTCTTTATATGCAGTGCCTATAAGTTCTGTAACTCTCATATCCTTAAAATTATTCGAGAGATGATGAAAATTAAAATATATCATAATATGATTTTTATTCCAATTCCATTCAAAGTTTCTTGACCAAATTTATCGATGCCAAAGTTTAAGAACGTAAACACAGGATAGCATTTTTTGCTTTTAAGCTTGTCTAGCCAACTCAGCTAAAATTCTTCAGACTTAAGCCTTATTAATATAGGGTCTTGTGAATAAAAAAAGTTAAGGATTTTTTGGAGAAAGCTAAAGGCAAGTAGTCATAGCTTTTACTAGCAGCTAAAGCTAAACAGTTCTAGCTTAAGCTTTGTTTTATGTGAATAAAAAAATGATAAATAGCTTGTGCTAGAAAATTCTAGTTTAAGCTTCGCAATTTAAGCAGTTTGTTTTTTATTAACATGTTTCGACCAGGTAGCTTTAGCTGGAACTGACCGAAAGGAAGGTTGTTTTGGATTTTGTTTTGCCACTATCTGTTCTATGGCAAAGTTTTGATTTTGGGTTAAAAATGTTTTTATCATATCGTCCGTCAGTATCTGCGTCTATACGTTCACTGTAGACCAATTGGTTTCAAATTTGTACATAGGTCGGCTAGCTCCAATAAAACAGTTTTGATATTTTAAAAAGTATAAAGAAATTGTCTTATTTTTGAGTTACTCTCTAACATTAATTTAATTAACAGCTTGCACAATTTTCATAATTCTCCATTAACTTTGTAATTGTACTTTTTAATGGCTTATATATGTACCTACAATGCCTATCTACCTTACAGCAATAGCAAGTTCGTGCGATTAAATCGTACATTTAATTCATGATGCAACTGTCAACGACAACTACGTGCTTACCAGTCTTACATACAGAAGAGCGTTCAACTCCAAGATCTTGTCCTACACCATACTGAAATCCAGGTTCACTCAAATATCTTAAAAATACATATCTGTATTCTCTGCTCCGAGGTCAGTGCACCTCTACGCTCCGTTGAGTCTTCTATAATGCAATCAGAAAACCACTTCACATTTCTTTTGAAAATCTAAATAAACTATGAAAATCCTCATCACTTACTTCCATCCGTTTATTATAAAATTTTAGTTTTCTTTTCACTATAACTAAAGAGAATACTGAAAATAAGACCTAGTCAAAGCTTTCTAGACAGGGAGAAAAAATCTTGAAATTTTTGTAGCTTTAACTTTAATATTCTAGTTAAAGCTATTTTTATTCACACAAATTGAAGCTTAGGTTGGGAAAATAAAACTAAATGAGTTTAGCGATGCCTATTTTAAAACAGCTATGACTAGAAAACATCTTTAACTAGCTAGCTTAAGCCTATTTTTATTCACCAAAAATCTAGCATTTACTTAAAAATCCAAGTTTTAGCATTAGATCTTTTTTTATTAAACAGGCCCACAGGCACGCAAAGGGTCTTGTGAATAAAAAAAAAAGTTAAAGCTATTTTTGGAGAAGCTAAAGCCAACTAGTCAAAGCTTTTACTAGCAGCTAAAGCTAGACAGTTCTAGCTTAAGCTGTGTTTTATGTGAATAAAAAAATGATAAGGCTAAATAGCTTGTGCTAGAAAATTCTAGTTTAAGCTTCTCAATTTAAGCAGTTTGTTTTTTATTCACATGTTTCGACTAGGTAGCTTTAGCTAGAACTGTTCATATATACACCAAAAGGAAGTTTGTTTTTGGATTTTGTTTTGCCACTATCTGTATTATAGGGCAAGCTCTTATTTTGGGTTAAAAAGGTTTTTATCATATCGACCGTCAATCTCTGCGTCTATACGTTCACTGTGGACCAATTGGTTTCAAATTTGTACATAGGTCCGGGTAACTCCAATAAAACAGTTTTGATATTTAAAAAACTATTAAGAAAATTGTCTTATTTTTGAGTTATTCTCTAATATTTAACTAACAGTTCGCACAATTTTTAGTACCTGCTTCATAATTTTCCATTGATTTTGTAATTGTACCTTTTAATGCCTTATATACATACCTACAACGCCTGGATAGAATCATATATTTAATTCATGCTGCAACTATCAACGACAACTAACTGCTTAACACGATTACATACGGAAGAGCGTTCAACTCCAAGATCTTGTCCTATATCGCATACTGAAATCAAGGCTCACTTAGGGCCAGTTGTACAATAGTGGTTCAGCCTAGGTTTAAGATTTTAACTCACCGATTTTGGCGGATTAACTAACGTTCAACGCTGGTTCAAGTATGTAATTGGTTATTATCATACACTTGAACAGTAAACCACTGTTGAAACTCAATTAATCCGCCGAAATCGGTGGATAAAATTGTTGAACCACGGTTAAAATATTTGTACAACTGGCCCTTAGATATCTCAAAAATATCTGCATACGCTGCTCAGGTACTCCTCCTCTACACTACGTTGAGTCTTCTAAAAAGTAATCAGAAAGCCACTGCACATTTTCTTTTGAAAATCTAAAAAAACTATGAAAATCCTCATCACTTACTTCAAACCGTTTCTTCTAAAATTTTAGTTTTCTTACGCGTATAAACTCGTTCATATTCGCACCATAACTAAAGAGAATACTGAAAATAAGAATTAGTCAAAGCTTTCTAGACAGGAAAAAAAAATCTTGAAATTTTTGTAGCTATAACTTTAATATTCTAGTTTAAGCTATTTTTATTCACACAAATTGAAGCTTAGGCTGGGAAAACAAGCTAAAACTAAATGAATTTAGCGTTGGCTATTTTAAAATAGCTATGACTAGAAAACATCTTTAACTAGCTAGCTTAAGCTCATTTTTATTCACCAAAAACCTAGCTTTTACTTAAATTTCTAAGTTTCAGTTTAAGCTTTTTTTTTATTCACAAGGCCCAATATGTAGATATTTATGTACAAAATTCCTACATACGAGACATGAACAGAATAGAAATAGAAATTATAACATAATACCTCTGTTCGTTTACTTCCCAAAATGGCCTTATCACAGGATAGAGCGTTGAAATTTTGCAAAAATAAATAGGAGTGTATAAAATTTCCAGTAAATAATATAATAATAATAAATATTAACAAAAAACTAAAAAAAACTCCATGGAATAATATACAGGGTGATTTCTATAAGGTGTGACAAAAGACTAAAACGTGTAGGTTAGGTTGAGGTTAAAAATAAAATCGAATGAAAGGTGGGCCTCTTTTCTCCCGTTTAGGTGGGAGGGGCAAATTAATAAAAAAAATTCTTAAAACACAAAAAATATTTTTTGTTCAAACTGAATTTTTCAAAATTTCATGTTATTTAGTACTGTTTTTAACTTAATATTCAATGCTCTTATCAATTTGAAGTCAAACACTGAAAATCAGAAGGTTCTAGGACTTATTTTTCTTCTTTTTATAACGAAGTTGTTTTAGATATTTGCTTATATCTTTTAAAGTATAAGTCCTATAGAACCTTCGGGTTTTCAGTGTTTGACCTCAAATTCATACGAGCATTGAATGATAAAATTAAAAACAGTATCTAATTACGTAAAATTTAGAAAAAAATCAGTTTGAAAAAAAAAATTATTTTTTTTTTAATTTTTAAGGATCCCCACAACAACTCACAAGTTGCCTTGGCTTGACTCGCAACTTGTTACTTAATTTAAAAATCACATAAAAGAATGGATTTTTAGCTTCAAAAAAGATATAAGATGATATTGCCATTGTTTTTAATATTTTTTAAAAATGCTAAAATAGCGCACGTTTCCGCAGCTGATTCTTATAAATGTTTTTTTTTATAAAAACCTAAGCGATAAACCAAAACCAAGTGTAAAGCGTGGTAAAGCGTGGGTAATTAGGTACTAAGTCTCGGTGAACTTATAAAAAAAATTTTAGTCAAATTTGTAGAAATTGGTAGTTTTGTCAACAAAATGAACAGAACTAACATTTGTCTTTCTTTAGGCAATGACAGTGTCTACCACGACATGTATGACATTTGTCACTTCCTTCACAAAATATTTTCAGATTACAATCTTGATCCCATTTGCATTTCAAAATTTTAAGATTTTATAATAATTATTGGACTAATTGTCGTGAATTTGTCGTAAATTTTTCGTGAAAGAAAAAAAATGTTCGCGCTTGTATTATTGTTTGCAATGGTAACGGTCAAGTTAGCATTACCCTACTACGAAATTAACTGCAGTAAAAAATGGAGTATGTGACAAATTGTCGTGAATTTGTCGTGAATTTGTCGTGAATTTGTCGTGAATTTGTCGTGAATTTGTCGTGAACTTGAGGTGAAACCAAAAAATTGTGTCAGAAAATATTTTTTTTGAAAGACATCGAGCGACAATTTTTTAAACAAATTCCATACCAAAAAGTCATTTAGGAAAAAGTCATTTATTGAAAATGGAATGTTAAGGATATTTCGGAATTAAAAAAAAAAATCGGGAAAAAAAATTTTCTTTCACTATAATTATACGACAGTTATTTACACATTCCTTTTCTGTTTTGAGTTCACTTGACCCTTTTTGGGGGGTGGTAATTTGAATGTTTTAAAAAGTCAAAGATTTATATAATTTAAAAAAAAGTCAAAGATTAAAAAAAAAAAAAAATCATTTCCATAAAATATAAGAAAAAATTCAAATGTAAAGACTTACCATCAGTTCCTGTAGCAGCTCCAGGCGGCCGCATACTTGACAATGCACCCAACGGAGTATATGATTTTGGGGGTTCAACCGAACCTGGCCGAAGGACACGTTCCTCTGTTACACTCGATTGCACACGATATTGCATTTTACAGTAAGCCTCTTGACTAGATCCCGTCGTGGGATTAACATAGACTCCAGTTATAGTTACATCTGTGTCTTGAACAATAACCAAACTAGATGATGTGGGACGTGATGTTTCCTTTGAATCTTTGGCAGAATCCTTAAAATCATTAAAAGAATCCTTAGTGTCCGAACATTCAGACGGATCAGTTTTTATTTCCTTTGCTTCTTTCAAGTCTTTAGCATCCAATTTGAGTTGGGTAGATTGTGATGATGGTGGTGGTTGTGGTGGTGGTGCTGGAGCTGGAACAGCTGCTTGCTTCTTCGACTTTTTACTAATATGCTTCTCCTCTTCGGGGAAGCTTTCAAAACTACTGCAATCAGATGCGAAATTTCTATCGAGATGTCGCTCCACTTCATAAGTGGCAGCAACTATTGCACTTGCATTGAGACTAGCCATACGCTTGCGAGCTAATATTCCTTTGTAATCACCGATAAGTTCTTCCTTCAGTTCCCGTTTGCGTTTCTTTTTCACTTCAGTTGCTGGTTTCTCTGGAGGAGGATTCATTGGTTTCTTCTTATCCTCATACTCACTTGACTCTGAACTTCCGTCGTCGGAAGAAGCTATTTTAACTTTTACAGATTTTTTAGGTGGCTTCACTGGCTTCTTCGGTTTAGTTGGTTTTTCTTCATATTTTTCCTTTTCTTTCTTTTCTTTCTTCGCCTGCAGAGCTTTCAGCTTTTGCAATTTCTTCTTTTTTAGTCGCAGTTTTTCAATAAATATAGCTTCATTATCGGTGTCACTTTCAAACTCCCAGTGTTTTCCCATACCCCGACCTGGAACGTTACGAAGTTCCCGTTTTGTCTTCACTTCGACTTCTTCCACTTTTTCAACCTCTGCTAGTTCTTCTGTTGGCTCCACTTTGAGTACTTCGACTTTTTTTGATTCCTTAATCGCAGCGGGCTCTTTTTTAATAGCAGGCTTTGTTTCCTTATCGTCTTCGGAACTGCTGCCCGAATTAATGTTACGAATTTTTGGTATCATTTGAACCGTTTTGGACAGACCCAGCTCATATGCCGTTCGAGATTCATTTTCATATAGACATTGTACTTTTGCAGCGGCATTTAAAGAAGCCATACGATGACGTTTTTGGCCAAACGTGCTCAGCTTCTGTTCATCTTCAGAATCCGTAGGCGTGCTAGATTTCTCATCGCTACTCGAATCAGTTGGTGGTCGCTTAACTTTTGTCTGCGGTTTTCGACCCACTTTAGCTACTGGCTTCTTTTCGGCAGCGGTATTTTTGACAGGAGTTTTTATGTTCTTTTCTACTTTAGTTTCTGCTTTTAGTGGGTCTGGTTTTTCAAAACATGGTTGGGGAATTTTTTCGTCTTCTTTTAGCTTCTTTTTGGCCACTTGCAGTGGTTTGTCATCATCATCGGAGAATTCACGAAGTTTCTTTAGAGTTGGAAGTTCCATTTTAATGTTCTCCTCACTTTCCGAGCCAGATTTAAAGTCATAAATATCATTTGCCTTTTGTTCGTCGGAAGATTTTGTCGGTGATTTCTTTGATGGACTTTTAATTTCGCCTTTTTTGGTGGGCTTGACTGAAGGCTTACTCTTCACTGGAGACATTTTATATTTGTTTTGCAAACGCTGACGAATCGTAAGTGATTTTGCTTTCTTAGGAGCTTCATTCGAACAAGACTCTTCAAGTTCATCGAAATGTACAAACGCAGGCTTTATATTCGATTCTTTAACTATGGTTGATGAAATTTCTTGATCTGTTAATGCTTGGGATACCTTGATTTCATTTTCATTGCACTTTCCCTTCAATAATTTGTTCTTTTTAGGTGAAGCTGTTATTTTTTGTGCGACTTCTGAGCTAACAGTTACCATCGATTCTTTTTCAACTACTTCAGAACTTTGTTGAGTGCCCTTAGTGGGTTTTATTTGTTTTTTCTTATTTTCTTCTGCTTCTTCCTTTTTCTTTTGCTCTAAACTTTCTTTCTCAATTGTTTTTTGAGCTTTTACAGGTTTCTTCTTGTCATGAGCTTCTTCAAATTTTCCTGGTTCTGAACTTTCTTTTTCAGTAGCCTGTTGAGATCCTCTTGTTGGCTTTGCTTGCTTCTTTTTTACGTTGAATTCTTCATCTTTTCTATCACTCTCTTTTTCTTTGACAAGTTTCGTATGTTTGGACTTGCTTTGCTCTACTTCATCTTTCATTTGATCTGAGAGCACTTTTTCTGCAACGTCTTCAAATCCAACTACAGCTTTTAATTGTTTCTTTTTGTGTAGATTTTCTTCATCTTTAGATTTTTCTAAACAATCTTTATCGCAGTATTTTGTTGGTTTTGTCTGCCTGGCATCATATGCAGTTTGGCCTTTTCTTTCTTCTGCGTTTTCTTCTTCAGTAGCTACTTGACTACTCTTTGGCTTTACATGCTTCTTTTTCTCATATTCTGTTTTTTCCTTCATTAAATCTGAACTTACTTCTTCTTTGTTCAAAGTTTTAGGAAGATCATGAGTTGGAAACAATTTTTCTTCTTCTTTAAGCTCTTCTTGCTTTTTCTTATTTCGGCTTGCTTCTAGTTTAGCTTTTTTTGCTGCCATTTTCTTCTTTGTTTCTATTATCGGCTCTTCTAATTCTTCAGGAGTTTCCTTCGAGGTTTTGTCATCGTTTGATGTCATTGTTTCGCTCAGGCAAGCACCAGAAGCTTCTTTTTTACTTGCAGCACCATCTTTGGTATGCAATTCGACAGATACATTTGGCGAATTCGAACTTGAAGAAGATTGTGAAGCTTTTTTCTCCACATGGTCCTTCTTACTAGAAAATTTATTTATTGCACTGGTAGTGTTTCCTTTAACCGCAGTAGCTCTTGACTTTGTCTTAACATTCTCCGATATCGAGGATTTTAACACCTCAATAATTTTTTCCTCCGGCGGAAGAATGTTAGCGAAGCCAGTTATTTGTATATCTAAGCTCTTTAACATTTTGCTTATTGCTTTTGTTTTGCCATCTTTAGGAGTCAGTTTGGTATCAGCTTCGGCTTCATTATTACATTCGGGCAGCTTTCGTTCAATTGTGACCTCTGTCGTAGACGACGATGACGTGCAAGGTTCGCCGTCTTTCTTAGATTTAGATGTTGACCTTGGCTTTGGGTCATGAATTGCTTCCTCAGTTGCAGGTTTCTCTTTTGACATTCGTTTTTTAATTGGAAGAGATTTTTTCGGAGCTACTTTGGCAGCCGGTTTTTGTGGCTTATTGGCTGTTGTGGATGCAGTTCCAGTTTTATTTGCTGTTAAGCGTGTTTTAACATTTGCCGAACGTGGTTGTCGATCGACTGCTGTATTACGCTTTTTAGCACCCATTTTTCTGAAATGAAAAAAAAAATAATGCAAAAGATGGTGATAAATTTTAAGATTGTTTCTTCTTTCTAAAAATAAAAAAAATTAAATATGTTTGTATGTACATACATACATACATACATATATATGTACAATGTAGATAGTCTGTTAATAAATTCAGTTTTTTTGGAATACATACTATACGTACTTATGGGATGGGCCACATTTTTATTCTGAATAAACATTTCTTAAAACAATAAACCAAATTCTTTTTCTCAAATTTAAATTATTTGAAACAAGATAACCAGAAAACCAGATCGTTTAAAAAAGAGTATTAATTATAATAGTCCAGTATATTAATTCATGACTCGTATGGGAATTTAATATGCGGAAATGGGAAGACATTTGATATTTACGATCGTGAGAGTACCTTACCCAGTGACTTCTTTGACAATATTGGAGGAATATTGCCATGAATATTGCAAATAGAGTCGTTTTGTCAGTGGCAATATTTCTCTGTTTGTAGATGAAATTAAATTATTGATATCCATGGCGGAGCAATACATTTTGACGCTTCACCTTTTTTCAAAATGGTTTCTCCGCGATTTTCATCTCGGTTTGAAGACTTAAATTTGGTTTTCGTTATTTTTTTAATAGGATGGGCTAGAGAAATATTTATATTTATTTATTTATTAATAGCATTTAATGTAATTTGAAATTAAAACGATAGGAACAAATATGCAGTCAAAAATTAAATATTAAAAAATCGAAACAATTATTCGGCGTTCATTAGGAGTACAGTGATTCATGTCTTGTTCTGTATCTGTAATGTATTTTCACAAATGTCAAAGAAGAACTGACATTTGCCACCATTTGTGAAAATTATAGCATCTTCCGATAGGGTGACAACTTTTGCTCCACCTTGTATGTAGATACAGATATAACAAACATTTCGGAAAAATCTATAGGAATCGAGCTATATGAATGTTTAAAAGTCAAAAAATAAAATTACCCGTTTGATTTTTGATAGCGACAAAATTGGGTAATATTAAATGTGGTGCTAAAAATCTCTAATGGCCTTGAAAAGCTTCAGCCATTGGCTAAAAGTGTTCTATGGCTGACAAAATCCGGAAGTAGTTGACCTTTTTAGACCAATTACTGGCATTTTAGATGAAATACGTTTTTGTTAATATCCGACATAGGAGGTGCTAAGAACCGGAAGCTAACATAGCAGATGCTGACGCACAATTTCTTGTTGCGTTGAATGTTGACGATAAGAATAAACGCTTAAAGGTTCCCCCACACCAACGCAAATCTGTAAAAATTTAAAATACTAATAATTGGATTAACTGTCGTGAATTTGTCGTAAATTATTATTTATTTATTTATTTATTTAAAAAAAAGAGCGACCATTTTTTTCTTTTATGACAAATGGTCTTAATAGTAGTTAAGGCTAGACAGTTCCACCTTAAGTTCTGTTTTATGTAAAAAAAAAAAAATGTCTCGCTAAATAGCCTTATCTAAAAAATTATAGCTTAAGCTTCTTATTTTAAGCTTTCGTTTGCTTATTCACATTTTACTGTTATCTACTTTATAAAACTGTTATATTATAGACTGGTAAGCAAAGCCAGGAGATTTTGGATTTAATTTTTATCAGCTGTTTAGTTGCTCTATGGGACAAGTACAATTACAATTACAAGACGACAATAAAACTTAACATTACGATATGATGGGTGAATTTCCAAAAACTGTTTTGTATCATACCGGTCGTCTGTCTGTCTTTACGTCTTGACGCCCACCGTGCATCGAGCTAGGGCCTAGACAAGAGAACCGATTTCTTTCATATTTGGTACAGAATTATTTGTATGTGATTGCCGAGGGGAGAAATGCGTTCGTGCTATTTCATCTAGAATGGGTAGCTGCAATACAACCGTTTGGTATTTTTAAATTTTGTGCTAAACAGTACTGATATCCATGTTCACTCAAATATAGTCCCCTAAAAATTAATCAGAAAGCCGCCGCATATTTTCTTTTGAAAACCGAAACCAAATCAAAGTGGACCCTTTAAATTTTGAAGTAGTTATACTAACTCACTTTGACCATAAAATGGGATAGATTTCCATTTGAAGCTGAGAGTATTGGAATTATTTTTTTCCGGTAGAAACTTCAAAGGTTATTCATTCGAACACAAAAATTATTCGCTAAAAATTTTCATGATAAATTGACTGAAATGAAATTGCAGCATCCATATATTCTGATGTCATAAATCATCATCACAGGGATTATAAATAAAAAAAATTTCATGTGATAATGTGAAAACACCTCAACGTGTACAATGAATCAAAACGCTCAGCACTTAATTCCATAAACAAGTCATTCGCGATATGTACCAGAAATTACCATTGCATGAACACATCAGTGATGCCTTGCTGGTTTCACTTTATTCGGGTCCTTTCCGATGGCTATGTGGCACCACCACAAAGTCCCCCCCCCCTCCCCTCACAACCTCCTAGTGCAACATGTTCTTTACGATTGGAGCAAAAGTTTACCATCAGACGTTGAAAACATTACAATAAACTTTACACTTCCAAATATGTACTCGTATATATGTAGGTACTTAGATACACTATCTATTTATACATTATACCTTACCTAGATACATATACATACATATTTACATTATTTTGGATAACAACATACATATAACCATATAGTCAACGAGCTGCTGTTTTCCCTATAACACCCTGTTCTTTACAAAATATGTCGTAACAGCAAATGCCGCAAGTTTTATGTGCATTTAGTATCCACGACATACGTTGCTGTGCTGCATAGGGATGCGAGCTGCATATTGCTATAACTGGTTAAACCATCGGGAACAGAGCGGGTATAGAAATAAGCCACAAACTGTGTCAGGATGACTTCCTCCTCTTGAAGCTTTTGATTTCTGTACTTTACAGAGTTAGTATGTGTTAACAGCCCATGACAAAAGAGAAGAAACACGAATGTTTTAACGCGTGATTTAGGGTTTCATCATTTTTTAATTAAGTGATATACTGATCGGTATAGAAAATTCTCGTCTCGATTACGATCTAACTACGTTTTTCACGTGAAAATAAACATGGAATGTTCTCGTTTCGATAGACGATAGTATTTTTCTCGCTGTCTTTTTATGTGAAAGAAACATGCAGCTAGAATTTGTAAGCTATCTATGTGCGTCAAGATAGCATTATATACCACTTCAAAGTTTTAAGATTCTCATAATAGGATTAACTGTCGTGAATTTGTCGTAAATTTGTAAAATAACCCCTGGTAATACTACCTTGACAATCAAGTTAACATTACCATCCCTTAAAGAAGGTAAAATTAACTTAAAACTCATAAAGGAATGAGTAAATCAGTGTCGTTAAATTTTAGTAAATTTATCGTAAAATTATTGTGACAGAAAAAATTGTTGTGATTGTTTATTTCTTTTGTTTAAATGCTCTCCCAAACAAACGCGAAACATTCGAAACGGCAACGAAATTTTTGGCTGTAAAAGTATATTTACAGGGCGATAATAGTCTCGTACCAAATAAAATTAAAACCAAAAAAACAAAGGCCGATTTCAAGGTGCCCAAGAGTCCTATTTCGAATCTCCGATGAGAAACACTTTGTTCATCAACTTTATCATTCTAATGGGGTAGGTTTGGTCAAAATCTGGAATATAAGGCCAGGCGCGCACATGCAACTAAACTGTTTGGTTTCGATTTTGAGTAGGTACTATAGGATTATATGAGAGTCCGCGCAAGTTAATGTGCGCGCTCTCCCATATAAGCCCATTGTGCTCAAAATCAAAACCAAACTGTTTAGTTGCAAGTGCGCGCCTGTCCTTATGATTTTTTATTTATGCAAAACTTATATCATTATTACTGTGTTTGTGTTATGAATCGGAAGTGCAAAAAAAAATTGTAATGTGTCCTTTTTCTTGGATATGACTGTAGCTGTCCCAATTAATACCAAGCTAACAAATGAAAAATGTAACGTTGGCCCTTGATATTTCCTATCTTTATATCTGAGCTTCCATTGTTTCCAAATGAGGCTATTATATTATGTTTTTCTAGAATTGAAAGTAAAAAGAATGCCCGGATGGTGTGTTGTTAAAGGAAGATCGTATTGCCCACCCTAGAAAATCGACAGTACTAACTTGTCATTCATTATAAAGACAACAAAATTTATATTTTTCCCACATTAAGGTTTTTTACCAGCTTCTGTAATGGACATTTTATTTTTTAAATGTGGTTCAAATATGTTTACAAACTGAATTATATAGATAAATTCAATCGATTATGTATATTATTTTTTGAAACGCATACTTATTTAGTACCTCTCAGAACTGATCATATGCAAAATATTAGTTTCGTAGACCTAAAGGAACCCGTGCCGACTTTCATTCAAAGTATGCCATGCAATTTATGTATAGGAAATGTCCCAAATGATTCTTAGTATATTGTCGTTTTTAGCATCGATATCAAGCATATTTATTTTTTGAAGATGTCATTATAAGTTGTAGAGAAGTTCTAAATATATTCTTCTAGTGGGAAATATAAACCACCAAATAACAGAGGCTTAACTTCCTTCAAAATGGCAAGTTTTCGAAGTTTTATTTTATAATATATATATTAAAACGAAAATTGGGACGCTACGTTTAACGCTCGTCGAAAAAATGATTCATCGTAATTTTGCAAAATACTCTTCGTTCAAGATTAAAGTTCCAGATTCCATATTCTATCTTCGTAACTCATCGTCGTTTTGGCCAAAAGGAATTATTTTGCATGAATTTCAGAAGAGAACGTCGCTAATTCATCATCACCATTTTCAACAACATCTGACAGCGCCATACCTCAAACAGAGCAGCTTCAACAAGTATTAATTTACTACCAAAATGTTAACGGCCTTCGGACAAAGACCAATAAGGTCTACAAGAATATAAACAACACTCCCCACGATGTACTTATCCTCACCGAAACTTGGCTAAACTCATCTTTTGTGGATACAGAAATTTTTGACTCCAGCTTTCAAATCTACCTTCGTGATCGTCATTATGATCCTACCGCTACTGTTGGTGGTGGTTTGTTAATAGCTGTTCGTAACCACTTTCTCTGTAGTCTTGTCGATAATTTTTTGGATTCCGATCTTGAAGTTTTGTGTGTGAAAATAAAAATCCTGTCTGGTCACATATATGTGGTTGCCTGTCTTATCCCACCCTCTTCGAACAATGACGTTTATAATAAACTTTTTGATAAGACAACCTCACAATGGCGAGAATCAGCAGCCTGTTTTTGGACCATGAAACGTGAACCCTATATAAAGAGCAGGTTCATATGTTGTTGTTGTTATGTGTGCTGTTTGATGATCCATATAGATCAATTATAATAAGCGGCTAACATATTCTTTAGGCTAAAGTAGAAGCATTCAAACTAAAATCTGGCAATTTTTCAATCAATAAATCCTCAATTCAATGTGTTCGGACGATGAAAAAAACAGGTTTTCAAAATGATTTTCCTATAATAGTCGTGACTGTTCACTGCGATGGAAAATCACTACCTGGACTTCCAACGAAGAACGACTACTTGTCGTTTTAAGTTTTAACGCTTGGTAGTTAAGAAACAAGTTCTTTCTGTGTCCAAGCTCGAAAACTCTTCATTTATTTATTATTTATTTTAAATATTACTCTAGATAAAATTCAAGGTGAATTCGTGACCGTCAATAGTAAACATTTTTTATTAATATTTATTGATGTTCTTGGTTGAAACTTTTTACAATTTTATATAAAATATTAGTATAAATGTACTTTTAAGCATGACTATGCCGTCTGCCGAGAAAAGACAACAAGTTTAAACAATAATTTAAGGTTATATACATCAGTTAGACAAAATGTGCATTTTTTAAAAATCTTCATTCAAAATTCGAGTTCTATACCTAAGTACAGTATTACAATAGGAAATTAACAAGCTATAATTTTCAGTATCATCAAGAATATGTTTAACATTACTGATTGCCATTCGATCGATTCAATAGTGATTTTTACTTATTTCTTTTAAAATAGAACATGCCCCAAGAAAATTAATTATGTCTTCATTCTCACTGGACTGCATCGCTGTGGTAGATCCTCGCGATGAGGCATATGATTAAGGTTAAGGAGCTCCCATTTCACTCGTATTATCATTGATATTTGGGCAATACTAAGGTCGGAGTTCAAGTAGCTTAGCGGTTGATGGCTGTCTGTATATCAAACGAGTTGTGAGCATAACACACTCTCTGCTCTGGTTGCCTGTTCCACTTCCCTTGAAAAAAAATTGATTATTATTGAGTTCCACTCTGTGACATTATCTTCCCTCAGATCAAGAGCGATTTTGTAACTCATAGAGATATTTTTCCAGTCTTTCTTTGTAAATCAGGATTCGCGTTCGCAGTGCTTTCTGAACAAGAAGTTTGGTGAGTTTGCCATCTTCCTCGTTGATTACTTTGCTTACATATTTCATGTTCAATTTGAGTGTAAAAATAAGGGGTGATATTCCACTCTCAATTTCTAAAAGGTAATTTGGCGTGGTCGATGGTAACTTAAGCAATTTTTTCAGGAAGAATCGGAGGATTTTTTCTACGTCCCCGAAGTAAACATTTTGTTTTCTCGCTTAAAAATAAATGAATCATTCCTTGAAATGTGACCTTCTGAATGGGAAATATATAAATAGTTCACACTCGCAGATGAAACCAACAATTCTGCAACTGAAAGTTGGAAATGATACAGCAGAAAGTGCAGTTAAGCTCGTTTGAGACTTTAATGGACTCATGACGGCAAAAGAAGAACAAAGGCAGTTACTCTTACAATGTGTAAAGAAGCATGAGAAATCGTATTCTGACCAAAAAAAGCAAACATCTACTTTAATAGTAACATGTTTTATTAGTTTTAATTGAATTTTGAAATTTATTGATTTGTTTTGCTCTTAAATTGGAAGAAATTGAAAGAAAAAACAAAAAAAAACGGTTCATATTAATTTCCCTTCTTATCTTTGATTTCAAGTCGGCACAGGTTCCTATAGATCTACGAACTAATATTTTGCATCTGATCAGGTCTTAGAGGTACTAAAAAAATAAGGGGGTATGCGTTTCAAAAAAAAAAAAAAAATATGGGACACCCTAATACATATATTATATTATATATGTATGTATGTATATATGGGAATAAGTTAATTTATTAACTCAGCTAAGTACTAGCTTTACAAAGAATTTACAAAGAGTTTACATTCAGATTATGAATAATTGGCAAAAAAAGTTAACTTGAATTTACTCGATAAATTTTTTCTTTTATCAAACAAATTGATATATTTATCATTGAAATAATTAGGTAAATAATTTAAACATTCTATTTACAGGAGAAAATTGTTCATAGTTGGTCCGATAGTTTGAGATATGTATGCAATCGATCAAATTCCTCAGGTTTCTTTGGGAAAATTAAAGTTTATACGAGACAGAAGGTGCAAAGTCTATTTCCATTTATTAATTTAAAAATGAAGACAAAACATAAATAAGAACGTCTGCTCTCAAGACTCGGCATATCAATAACTTTAAGTCTATCTATGGTGGTAAGGTGGAAGATCGTAGGGATTATCTCATGCTAACCCTCTTAGTGCAAATCTCAGGAACCTTTTTTCGACCTGCTCTAGCCTGGCTTTATTGCAGTCATAATTGGGTGCCTTACCTTACTTGCCTAGAATTGGTCGAACAAATGTTATGAAAAATTGCTTTATAACAAAAAGGATCAGAAAACTGTTTTGACTCTCTCTTAATCCAAACAAGAATTAGTTATAGAGTTTATGTTTTATATGAACTTAAGTTTGCCATCAAATGACACACCAAGGATACAGTGCCGTAGCTACTCTGTTTTGTTTGGGGGGGGGGCAGAGAAATTTTACTAAATTTAACGTCTATTTCTAAAAAAATTGCCATTCGCCAGCACATTCGGTAGTACCTACAGATAACCTGAACAGAATGAACAAAGATACCTACACTCATTGACGTAATAGGTCTGTTTGGTATCTTTTTTATGAAAAAAGTGTAAAACCTGTCAAACTTTGAAAGAAGGAGAAAATACTCTCAGAGAGGGAGAACTTGTCCAAAAGTTAACTAACGCACTGAACCACTTTTTGTATAAAATGTCACTTTTGTGTAGGTACAGACGTAAAACATTGACAAATCATTTTGAACCCTGTAATTTTTAAATTGTAAAATAATTTTTATACTGAAAAATATCGAACGAAAATGTAACACTGGTTTTGATGGACTTATCTGAATCTTCATCAAGTGAATGAAGACAATCTGAATTAATATTTTGTAAATTCCTAGCCGACCGACGTCAAGTAACAGACACTGACAATTCGTGAAAAATTGTGAAAATTTGTGCAATTTTGCAAGAAATTTCACGTTACCAAACACAGCTAATATATATGTACTGCTAGTAACCAACTTCACTCGTGTTCCAGTTTACAGCTGTGCAGCTTATGAGCAGCCAAAGATACTCTATTATTGATATACATTGTAAGGTAATAATGCACTATATTGCCAAAAATAACCCAATGGGAAAGATCAAAAAAAGTAAGTTCGTTCAAAATTTACAAAAATTGTTCAATTCATTGGCCAATAAACCGAAAAAAAAACAAAAATGTCTTTTATCCAATTTAAATAAAAACGAACTTTTTCAAATGCCACTTACTATCGGTTCTTTGAATTTGGCGTCTATTTAGTAACGAATGTGGCCTCTCAGTACCAAAAGCGCTGAGATTTCTTAGAACATTTTTCTGCCCAAGAAATGTATGGAAGTGACAAGTAACTAGAAGTCCATATATAATTCGTCAATGCCAGTAGCGTACGCAGGATTTATTTTGGAGAGAGGGGGCTCAATCTTAATTTTGGTACAAGTTTTTTTTAATGCATCACTGAAACAAAACTAGCACAAAAATAAAAATCAAGAACACGAAAAAGGAAAAACACTCCCTAAGTTATGAAGTGAATTTAATTCATTTTTTAATATTTTTAGTTTAAATAGAATGTATATTATGTAGATAATAGAATTTGGTGAAGGTTAATCCCGTTCTCCTTTTTTTCGTTCACCATATCTTTAGGGATTGCATCGATTTCTTAGTGAATATTCATATTCATATTCATACAAAGTTAATGCGTTAAGGCAGTTCTTGTGGCTCTCAGCCACGGTTTTAACCGTCTCAAAGTGGAAAACGAACTGGCTCTGCAGACTTCACTGGTAGCACACAAAGAACTTTAATTACGTTCCTCAAATTAGGATATAAATCCGTATTGAAATGCAAACATCTAGGGGGCAATGCAAACGCCCCTACGTTGCTACGGCATACTGCAAGAATAGACATATAGCTTACACGAAATAATGATACACCATTAAACAAATAATTGAAAGAAATTAAAGAAAGCTTTCTCGTAAAGTTCAATGTTTTACATTTATCGATGTTAAGAAGTAAACAGTTACGAAGACACCAATCAAAAAACGAATTAAGATACATTGCAACTCTTCACAATCACGAGTATTTGATATAGTTTTAAAGATTGTAACATCATCGGCATAAATGAGGCACTTAGAGTGCTTCAACACAGACGGTTAATCGTTTATAAATAAAATGAAAAGGATAGGGCCTAAATGACTACCTTATGGAATTCCAGAATTAACTTTGAACTTGTTTGATTCACAATCATTGAAAAGTACAGAGTAAGATCTGTAAAGTCAATAAGATTGGAGCCACTTTACAAAATGTTCACTAAATCCCAGCTTTCTTAATTTAAAATGCAAAATATGATTTGAGAGTTTGTCAAACACAGTCAAATACAGTGCAATTGTTTTTTATTTTTAAATGAGTCAATACAGTTTTCTGCCAGTTCCATTAAAAAAGTTACAGTAGAGCGGCCTTTTGTAAATCCGTCCTGATTTGGAACGATAATGGATTTAACATAAAAACAGCGATTCACAAATAATAGACTCAAAGAGTTTAGGCATCACAGATAATCGAGCAATAGGCCTGTAATTTTTAATTTCGTCTTTTTTACTTTTCGTATGTAAAGGATTTATAAAGGAACTTTTCCAGATCGATGGAAATAAACAAGAAGATATTGAAAAATTAAAAAGAATGGACAAAGGCGACGACTAATGATTTAAGCAGTTTTTCAAAATAGTAGAGGACCATCAGGACCAGGTATACAACTCTCGTCAAAATTAGATATAAACTTAGCAATGTTGTCAATATTAATATTAGAGTTCATATCAGTCAAATGAGTAAACGATTTCAATAGGCCAAAGTCTTGGGCTATTACGTCAGGTTTGTCACAGTTTGAAATATCACAGTTTGAGGTATCACAGCTTAAAGTATCACACTTGAAGGCACTTTGAAAGAAGTCCGAAAAAAGTTGTGTTATAACCCGTGGATCATGACTTGAAATGTCGTTAGACTTACGAAGCTTATATATTCAAAAACCTTTGAATAAACATCTTGTGGACTTCACCTCCTCACCGTGGACCAACAACGAATTTGGCCACTCCATCATTCTGAACTCATTCAGATCACTTCCAAGTACATATTACAGGCTAAACCACCCCTGCACAGCTACAGTTCTATAAAAACTTTCAAGTTACCATGCCTTCCAGATATCCCTGGGAAGACTTGGAAGATGAATCGATCCATTTCTACACCGATGGTTCGGAAACGGATGATGTGGAGAGGTGTATACTCAGACAGGCTGAAATTAAGTCTCTCCTTTCGACATCCCAATCATTGTTGCGTGTTCCAGGCGGAACTTTTAGCGATAAAAGAAGTACTGTGTTGGTTTAAAGATATCTGCATCTTCTCAGATACCCAAGCCGTCATCGTCTCTGGTTTCTGTATCTACAAATGCAAAAGCAGCCCTTAACTGCCGATCATCTATCATGGAGATGGGACATTCACCTTTGCTGGATGCCGGGTCATAGGGACATTCCAGGTAATTGTAAAGCAGACGAACGAAAATGGAACAATAATACTACCTATATCGTCAAATCGGATAAATATTGGTATACCTATCGCTACATGTAAACTTATTCATGTTTAATTACATTTCCAGGAATGTACAATAAGGACGAATCTGAGATATTAGAAAAGAAAGTGGGCGTGGCAGTAGGCAAATTTCTAAAAAAAAATTCACATGACCATGATTTTGGCTCAAAAGAGATTTATGTATTATAAGCAGGTGAATTTTACTCAAACCATTTTCTTAGCCATCCCGCTGCTAATACTTTTAATATTTCAGCGAAATTGGTTCAGTTCTTTTTGAGTACCCAAATGTGAAATCGAAATATGATCCGGTTGGTAATCAATTCCACTCCAAAATTACTATTTCTCTATATCTATAGTGCTGTGGAATTGTCCCAATTGTCAATTAATTTGGAAAAGAGTCTGAAAATTAATAAAAAACAAGCCCAAAGAATTATTTCCGATGAAAACATCTCACATAGACAATATTTCCCAAAAACATGTCCAAAATTTTCATTGTTTTTTTTTTGTCTAATATTACATTAATCCATTGAATATAGCTATTTTTAAGTAAATACACTATTTTAGGTAAAATTACATGTAAAATTTAAAATACAAAAATAAGTAAAATATAACAACAAATATTTTTGGTAGTGAATAGTTTTAGTTATTTTCCATTTTCTGAGGTTTTAGCTTTCGACTCAAAAACAACAAAAGCCATTTAATTCTTAAATCCAAAAAATTACTAATAAATATTAAGATAATAATTTTTTTTTGGAAAACATCAGTAATATTGTGTAAACTCATAAACATCAAACATTTGCTTTGTTGCGATGCTGATTCGCAACGAAGGTGATGCTGGTGCAATACATCAGCAACCACGTATGATGAATTTTCTCTATTCGATTTTTCTGAAGCTTGCGCATATGCGATGCGCAGATGCCAATAAAAAGCTGATGACTCAATTATTAACTCTAGTCAAAAAATATTTCGTTTTGGCCCAACCTTTCACTAAAGATGACTTCTAAGATTTTTATGATCAATGGTAAAGTAGTTCAATCATTGAAATAAGGAAATTCATTTCATGTGTTAGCTGAGGCCAAAATGAAAATTTTGTTTGGCAAAAATTAATCATGTCGATTATGGAATCCTCAATACTGGATCCGCAGTGATTCGCAGTGCAGTGGTCTCTTTACCGATTTGTCTTGAAAAGAAAAGAGAAGGCTGTATTAAGAATCACTGCGGATCCAGTATTGCGTATTCCATAGTCGACATTAATAATTAAGTCAATAGCTTTATATTGGCATCTGATCAAAATAATCACTGATTTCGCTTTTTAAGTGCTTCTTAACTTAAAATTTAAATTTTCAATGATGAGTTTCAATGAAAGCTATCACTGGCCCCTTAAGCGTTGAAATAATATGTAGGCAAATATGGGCGGTTTCAATAAAAATTGCTTGACATCTGAATACTCAGTTTTTTGAATTTATGTCGTTGAATGCACAAAATATCTGAAATTTCAGTCGAAAGTCCTTGTGTCAAATTCCTGCATTTACCTATAGGATTTACATTTAAGCGAAAAAAAATAGAACTTTAATTACATTCGTAGATATATTAAACATTGAGCGTGAGTAGTTGTGAGAATGAAATTATATTATGTAACTACATAAATCAGCAACAGGTTTTAATATTTTCATTAAAAGTCCAAACATCAATATAAAAATTGTTGATTTAATAATTCACTAAACAATAAACAAAAAGTACGTTCATTTAAATAAGTGTTGAATTTTCATGACGAAAACTAAAATATCAACCACCAACTAGACGAAAAGTTCAGCTTTTATGTGCAGTGCTTCAGCTGTTGTGGCACTTCCCCCAACACAAACAACTTTCATCTGAATTTTCAGATGAGAATTTCTTGTCTGAAAATTCAGAAAAAACGTAAATAAACGTAACTAAAAGTCATCTAACTTTTTATGAATCAGAAGCTCGAAAAATTCAGAATTCTGAAAATTCAGATGTAAAACGTAATGCATTGAACGTACCCAATATGAATTTAACTTTAAAAATGACAAATTTTATTTGAATAATCTACCTAGTTAGGTAGGTACCTATCTAATTATTTAAATTTAATAAACCGATAACAGTTTTTATTTTTTGTTTTTTTTTTTTTATATTTTTAATGAGGAACAACAATTTGAGGAACTGTCAATAGCTGTGTGTCAGTGGTAAATGGAGAATTTTTGATCATCGTTGTCAATTGAAAAAGTCTGGCAGGCAGCGCTGTTTTTTATTAATTTTGTTTTTAAATAAAGGAAGGTAGTGATGTACCTAGATACTTTATAGGTACACTTTTACCTATTTCGCCCTTGAAAAAACAGCTGTTTTATATTTATTGACTGACTATTGAATAATTGGCTCACAATGAAATAAACAAAAATCAAATGACCCTCTCTCTCTCCACACCAAGCTAAATCAAATAAAAATAACAAAACAATAATAAAACCAAACAAAAATAAAACAAAACAATGTGCAATTTAGTTTAAACCAATACATAAAAACAAATTGGGAAAAGTTCTTATTCGTGTTTGGAGAAATAAAACTCACACAACCACTGAAATTATTGTATTCATGAGGAACGAAACAAAAATAATGTTAAATTTATGATTGTGCCATTGTTGATTATGGTGAGTGAGTGAGGCGAAAAATCGATAATGAAATTGAAATAAAGAGAATACATTTAGAGTAAGAGAAAATAAAATTCCATTCCGTTCGTTTGGAAAAAAACACGATTTGTTTTATTTTCTCTTTTAAAATTGGGTGAGGTGAATAAAAATGTTTATGCCAATTGTGTTTACTTACTTAAAAGTTGTACTGTTTGATCAAAACAAATAAATAGGCACGCAGCTACATACCTACTAGATATACATAGATATAAATAATATATTCAAATCCCTTCCGACCTGATGTTGATGTTTATGTTTAACAAACAACAAATAAAAGAATTTGTTGAGAGATTTATGAAAACATCTGTACATAGGACAACATACCTACCTATCAAAATTGTTCCCAAAACCATAAATGATATTTTTGAGCTGGCAAATGTTACATAGCTCATAATGGAGCTCGTTTCTGCTAATCCTTGAGCGTCAAATTATGATTATTACCGTTATTATATGGTGGAAAAACAGCAATACAGGGGATTGCAGATGACTGAATATTCGGAATTCTTTACTGAGACAAATATCTGCATAAAAAGACCTTATTTTCAAAATTTTGTTTGCAATGGTACTTGGTTCTTTTACAACCGATTCAATTGTTGTTATACAGAGTGCTTTAATGAAGCTTGACAATGTTCAAGAAAGCCTGGCAATAGTTAAGTGCAACTTATGCTTAACCGTTGATTTAGTTGTGTGCGTTTGCTCAAGGCACATTTATATTTCTAAAAATTCTCATGTATTAGCACGTGTCAAATCGTGTAGGCTGGAATATCATGCTGTGTAAGATGGTCTATCATATTTTCTTTCCACACTATTATAGGTACATGATTTGTTTCCTTAAGGCAGAATTTGTTTCTGTTTGGGTTGCTATCACCAATTTCAACTGCAAGTCACCCTTGTAGTTTTATGAAACAATAGTAACTTAACAATGACTTTATACATACCTTTTCTGAATCCAACCAAATTGCCAAAAAAAATTCTTCTCTATCCACATTTACTTCAATTTTTTTAAGTAGGTAGTGCCATGCAATCAAGAAGATTTCATTTCATTTATTCAATTCTTTTATCAACTGTACATGGAAGATTACTCTTAGGAAAATAAAGATAAACGTAAAAACAAAAAATTACCTACAACATTATTTTATTTGATAATTAATTTTATGTTTTCGCGACGCGTTTCGGATTAAAAATCCATCATCGGGCGTAGGTGCAGTTCAACTGCAGATGACTGAATATTCGAAATTTTGTTTTTACGTTTATCTTTATTTTCATAAACCATACAACATGGAGACAACACCACAAAATTTATTACTCTTAGATTTGGTACAGTTTTATGGTGGTATAATTATAAAGAATTAATAAATTTCAAAAATAGGAATTACTTAAAGGCTAAATAATACTTTAAGAGGACTTTTCAATGATCGTTATTAAGATAAGAAAGGACTGAAATTAGAAAATCTCTATGTTGAAATTTTCGTCTAATAAAAAGTGGAATATTCTTCCATAGGGAGATAGAATTTTAAATTTAAATTTAAAACTCCATACATGGGTCAAACACGCAAAACAAAAACAAGGACAAAATTTGCATGGTGTTTTTATTTTTTAATATTTACTTACTGTAGGTAAGATTTTTTTTTTTACAATAAGCGATTGTCGGACTTTTTATACGGTATATATTGTGCTAAAAAGAAAAAACGCAGATTAAATGCTCTATTTTCAGAAGCATTTTTCGTGCAACGGATGTGAAATACTGGATAAGTTTACAATGTGCTTAAATTTACCATATGGCTAGTGAATTGTCAAAATTTTGTATGGGAAATTCTTTACACAAACTGACGCTGATTACACGAGTCTTTTTTTCGTTCGTTTCGTCTTTCGTCTTTTTGACAGGCACGTATCGTCGTGATTACATGGTTCTTTTTTTCATGCGTGAAGACTCTTTCGTTATTTTGGCAAACAAAAATTTTGCGGTGGATTTATTGGAAAACAAACAGTGGTTATAAATAAAAATGTTTTTTAATCACTTTTTGTTCATATTTGTAGCTTTTTTAAGTATAAAAACTGTTTTACAACACGAAATTAAAAGATTATAAGTTCTTCGCAAAATGCTTTCTTTTTAGAGATGAGCAGTTAAAATATTCCGTGAAAAATCGATGACAAAATTTATCGAACCTGAAAAATTGATGTTTTCTTCTTTCTTTTTAATTTTTGGTAGTCAAATACGTTGAATTCACATCAAAATGTGTTTTTGACTTAGAGCCGTTTGTTCAGAGTGGATTAAATTTGTAATAAAGGTTCTGCTTGAATCGGCTGATTATCAAATTCGATGATTTACGTTTCAAATTATAGAATCGAGATTTGAAGACTTACCAGTTGCAATAATCCTTTACCAAAGATGATTAGCTGGCAACCAACTGGCACTAAGACTAAATCAGTGCCTATACGTTCTCTAACAGGGCTATTCTGGCGTTGTGAGGGCTCACAACTCACAAGTCACAAGCCTTTGTGACGTTGATTTCTTGTGAGGTTGTTGTGAAGTTCTCAAAAGGAGATCACAATTTCGATAGTTTTTGTGAGGCTCACAGTTGTGAGGGTACGAAAACCTCACAAAATCGATTTCACCTTTCCTTGTGAGGTTGTTGTGACTTGTAAGGTATCAGTGAGGTTTGCCAGAATAGGGCTGTTACTCTCGCATCGAAAAAATTGGTCGATAAACGCTGAAAATGGAACACAACTCATCCTATTTGTTTCATTTTTCACCGTATTTCGACTAATTTTGGCGATCCGAGAGTTTAAGAACGTAGGCACAGATTGGAAACTGTGATAAATTTAGTCCAGCCATTAGAGAAATATAAGACATTAACCCAAAAATAAGGCGAAAGAAGATTAAAACCCTTTTTCTGTTATGTGAATTTTTAGGCAAAAAACTGAAACCCAGTTATATTTCAATCAAACATTTTGGAGAAAATAAAAAAAGTGAATTGGTACTGTGGCAGATCCCGTTCTTATAACCTCAAAAGAAAATTCGATTTTCTCCTCTAAGAAATTCCATTCAAATGATCTGTGCCTTTAATCTGTGGCTGGCATTAGTCTAGAGACGATTGAAATTAAAACAAATCATATGAGTTTTGTTCCATTTTTTAAGGTTTCTCGACCAATTTTATCGATGCGGGAGTACAGAACGTAGGCACAGAGAGATCAATGGATCGTAAGGTAAAACCACTTTATTATTATTATATTTATATTGCTTTTCCATGAAATAATCGATTTATTTGTCAAATTTCCTTTGAATCCATCCAGTCATTAGTCAATCGAAAATAATATAATTTCACACGTTTAAAGCTTCCCCCACACCATCGCGAATCTTTCGTGGCGACGACGAAAACAACAATAACAACATGTGGTTGTCAATGAAAAAAAACGTTGTTTTTCTTGTTTTCGTCGTCGCCACCTAAAATTCGCGTTGGTGTGGGGGAACCTTAATATCAAAGAGAATAATGTTTTTTTTTGTAGAAAGAACACATAGACAACAATGGACGTTTTTGTGAAGTTTCATTCTTTGCATTCGATTTACAAAATTCATTTTAAGGCGTGTTTTTTTGCAAGCCCGGGGGTTATTGGACGAAAAAAACGACGGCGGGGCTTAACAATCACCATGTTAAATACAACAACAACTAATCCTCCTGCGGGATTAGCTTAAGCGTACAGAATTCTCGGTACTAAACTCTTGGACAAGCTAAAAACTGTGCTACCAAATACAACTTTGGTTAAGTTATCGATAAATTGTATAGAAACGTCAAAACCGACGTTAATCAATTTTCGTTTTACAATTTACATAAAAAATAAAAATGTCTGAACACAAAGATGGCGATTCGAAAGGTAAGTTATACCTTTTTATTTGTATAATATAAAAAATATTCTTGCTGATAAGCTAAATTTGTGTGCTCTTTGTGTAGTGTGTGCTGATGGAAGTATGCAACTACGATCTCTGCAGGACTTTAAACTCATCACCACCATTGAGGTCCCTAACGAGCAATTTGTCTCGGCTGCTTATTGTAAGACACTGGACAGACTATGTGGATGCACTAGAGTGGTTCTCTTATTTTCTATTCGCTGCACTATACCGATAATGAATCTGGCGATGAAACGGTAGATGATGAAAACGCAACGTTTGTGGAAATACGGATTTCTCACAGGGAAGTGGAGGTGCTGGCGATGGAGATTTGTCTGAAACGGATGGCCGAAATGGCTCTCGAGCATCGGGATGCAGTCGTAAACAGCAAAGCGAAGCTCCATCAACAGGTACAACACCAGGTCCTAGTACAAGTGAAAATCAATCATCGAATTCAATTGCACACAAAAGTGATTTATCCCTTGAAGACTTGCGCACCTTATGCGATTTAACGCAGTTTGATGAAGAGTCTGTCTAAAGACCCGACAGCGTACGCGAAATTAAGTGCTTCTCACTTCTATGCTTTTTTTGCTTGCTTACATAAATACAGTGCTAGCATCCAGCATTACGGCGTACAAGCAACCCACCTGCTTGGGCATGTCACTATAGGATTTGGGGTAGGTGCTTGCTTCATTGGGATGATTGAAACGATTCTGAGTTCTTACTTAGGTCCTCTTACGTTATTTAAAATTCATTTTCAATTCTATCAAAAATTAAAAAAAATTTCTATCTAAAAGTAATTCTGCCATGATTTTTGAAAATTGAACAACGGCGGAATTACTTTTAGACAGAAAATTTTTAAATTTTTGATAGAATTGAAAATGGATTTTGTGTAACGTAAGAGGACCTAAGTAAGAACTCAAAACCGTTTTAATCATTCCAATGAAGCAAATAATTTTGAAATAACAGCATTTTTTATGTAGCTCTTACAAGAATTTCAATAGAAAATCATACGAAATTTGTTTGACGGTTACATAAAAAATGCTGTAACTACAAAACTACTTGCTTCATTGGGATGATTGAAACGGTTTTGAGTTCTTACATAGGTCCTCTTACGTTACACAAAATCCATTTTCAATTCTATCAAACATTTAAAAAAATTTCTATCTAAAAGTAATTCCGCCGTTGTTCAATTTTCAAAAATCATGGCAGAATTACTTTTAGATAGAAATTTTTTTAATTTTTGATAGAATTGAAAATGAATTTTAAATAATGTAAGAGGACCTAAGTAAGAACTCTAAACCGTTTCAATCATCCCAATGAAGCAAGCACCTACCCCAAATCATTTTCGCGTACGCGCTGTCGGGTAGGCATTTAGACAGACTTTTCATCAAACTGCGTTAAATCGCATAAGGTGCGTTTTCTGAAGATTTCAAACTCTTTGTGCTCTTGCAAACCGAGGAAAAAAAACTAATAAGAATCTACATGCTTCGCATTGAACTTCTTAGGACCACCAGTTATTTTTTTTAGATAAAAAATGATTTTATTTTCTTATAAACATAACGTTAAGACATATATTTATGATTTCGTTTTTAGAAATAAATACATTAAATGCAAGGTTGTGTATTATATTTTTTTTTTTACATAAATTATAACTTTTTAAGTGCACTTAATTTCGATATATCTTCTTTCGCTTGCCTTTATATTCAGAACCATCAGTAGGTATTATTGATTTTTTAAATATACTTTACAATTTCGAAGCTGTTTTTTTCTATATGAAATTTCTTTGATGGACCATTAGCCATATCTAATAAAGTTTGAGCTGGTTTGAAAGGTGCATTATATAAATCAGAATATGATTGCATTTTGTTGACTAATTTTGATGCTGAATATTGATCAACCTAACGGAATGGACCACCGGTGAATGGTGGGAATCCCAAACCAAATACAGCACCGATATCACCTTCCAATGGGCTATCGAGAATTTCCTCTCCCAAACAGAGAACAGCTTCGTAGATAAATCGAGAAACCATACGCAATTCTATATCTTCAACACTGCTATTGTTTGATGATTTCGAGAGCTTCCTGATTGACCTCTCGACCGTCCTTAGATTTTCATTCGTACAAAAATCATACCTTTCCAGATTTACTACCCATTTAACAAGATCTTGCCTCCACTGAAGCGTTCACCAAAAAGAAATTTAGTAAATGAAGTAGGATAATTTCTATGTTGTCAGAGTGTATACCTTTTATAAATCTACTGCGATATGGGATCCTACATCAATACTAACTTCTTCAGTTAAAGTTGCAGCTCCTACGGGGAATCCAAAAGTTTTGCTAATTTTATCCAAGTCCTTTGGACAACACCTTCTTGTAGAAGCCTAAATTTTTGTTACTCAACATTTTTTTTGTACTACTTTTAGGCTTTCGAATACACGGCAAAGATAATTAAATTAATTTCGAGTTATTCTTAATAAAATAACCAATTTTCTGGTCAAAATTATTTAAGGAATTATTTTTTTTTAAATTCAAATTCTTCTGTCACTGTCAATCTGTCAGCTGATTTCGAAATGTCACTGCACATTACACGGTGCTGCCAAGTTTTTCATTAAGCCCCGTCGTCGTTTTTTTCGTCCAATAACCCCCGGGCTTGCAAAAAAACACGCCTTTTATTTGCATTTTTTTAATTTTTTGTAATCGATTTATTTTATTTTAAAATCGATACTTGAATATAGATCATTTTTCTATCAACTACGATTTTTGCTGACATCTGCTCACCGCTCATCTCTATTCGGTTGTCAAACCACAAACGTCAATGTTCGACCAGAAAAAATCTTCAAATTTTCATTCCTGCTTTCGTTACTTCATTCCCGCTGCATTTCTACACCCCTCACGCAAGCTGTCAAAAAGACGAAAGACGAAACAACCGAAAAAAGTCTTCATGTAATCAGCGTCATTGAATAAAATTGGTGAACTTAACGAAACGTCATTATGACTTTGAATTAGTCGTGTTCAGAAATATGATATAGGTATACCTATATAAAATATGTATCTCAGAGAACTAAAACAAACCTGTTCCAGTGTTCTGTAAAGCTAAGTACAGACGAATGTCAGTCCTTGCGTTCGGTAAACTATCAGACAGGCTATCCAGATACGTTTGGTTGTTGTTGCATCAGCTGTTTTGTCACAAGGGATTACAACAACACAAACCTATCCGGATAGCTTTGGATTGGTCCCCGAACGCGACCAGTGGTCCGTTCTTTTTCTATAAAATGTTAACTATTTTTGTTGTGTCAAAAAAAAAAGTTAAAATGTCATTGTTTAAAGTGTTACACTGTTTAACATTTTATTTAGGAACGATCAATCAATTAATCAATGGAAAGGGGTTGAACAAAAATCAAAACACATTAAGAATGAATAAATCAAAGAAATTTTTTGATTGCATCAAATTTAATTGGACAAAATATATTATTATGATCACTTAAATGCATGTCACTAAATTTAATTCGTATTAACTTTATTTTTGTACAAAATCGAATCATAAACGAAATTTATAGACTTTTTTTTATTCATAATGGACAAAAATTTCTCTGTAGAAAATCTACCAAATTGAAAGATTAAACATATAAAAAAAACAAGATTCATTAGAAAATAACTGAATACAATTGCAAAACTCAAAATCCACAAAAAATTAAATTGTGTTGAAAAGAAATACAAAAATTAAAATAATTCCAAAACAGATACTTATAAACACATTTCCAAATTCAGCTGCTTTTGACAGATCAACACACAGTGTTACACTTTTCCATTTAGGAACGACCAAAGTTAACAATAGTATGACAATAGTTAACACTTTATAGAAAAAGAACGCACCAGCGATCTTACAATATTGTCAGATCTGTCAGTAAAAAAATTGTTGGAAATGTCTTAAAATGGCCGCGTTCAGGTTGCACTAGGATAGCTTATCTAAGACCCTGTTTAGATTGGGAAGATTGAGTCCGGACTGGTGAGTGCCATCGTGCTTACATTTGAAACTTTGAGGCGCCTCAAAATACATTAAAACAACAACAATTTCAACATTTCACACATTGAAACAACAACAAAGTAGACTCATGAGTCCGGTTTTTATGTTTTCTTCCTTCCTCACGAGATTCCTCACCCCACACTTCTCTTGCCTACGAACTGGCGTGATACCGGCCTAAATCTTCCCAATGGGTGCGTTCAATCGATTACGTTTTACATCTGAATTTTCAGATTTCTGAATTTTTGGAGCTTCTGATTGGCTAGTTGTCATAAAAAGTTAGATGACTTTTAGTTACGTTTAGTTACGTTTCATCTGAATTTTCAGACAAGAAATTCTCATCTGAAAATTCAGATGAAAGTTGTTTGTGGTGAGGGAAGTGCCAAAAGCACACATAAAAGCTGAACTTTATAATTTTCTTCTTGTTGGTGGTTGATTTTTTTAGTTTTCGTCCTGAAAATTCAATACTTATTTAAAAGAACGAACTTTTTGTTTATTGTTTAGTGAATTTTTAAATCAACAATATTTTATATTGATTTTTGGAAAGTTTTTCTATAATTTTTTAGGCCATACATATCAATAAAAAGTCTTTTAATGAAAATAATAATACCTGTTGCTGATTTAGTTACATATAATTTCATCCTCACAACTATTCACGCTCAATGTTTTATATACGAATGTAATTAAAATTCTGTTTTATTTCGCTTAAATGTAAATCCTACAGGTAAATGCAGGAATTTGACACAATGACTTTTGGCTGAAATTTCAGATTTTTTTTGCGTTCAACGACATAAATTCAGAAATCTGAAAATTCAGATGTTAAGCGATTTTTATTGAACGTGCCCAATCTAAACAGCGTCTAATCGTCTACTCGATTACCATTACCGACAGTTTAAGGTGACATTTTAGACGTATATGACAAATGTCATTTAATTAAAAATTTAAGAATTTTGTATTACTTTATTATATATTATTGATTGCAAATAGCCATTGTAAGGTTGTTGCACCCGGGTAACAAAAGATACAAAAGTTTGTTTTTTTGACAGAAATAAAGTGCTAACGTTTTGAAACTTTGTAAAAGTAAGAAGAAATGAAAAAACAAGTTAAATCAATCGTAATTAAGAGTTAATTGTAAGTTGAATTATGACTTCATTTATCATATTTTATTGATATATGTCTTGAATAATAATTTCTGCTATTTATGGTTGTTTATTAAACTATTTAATATAATATTTTGTTCTTTATTTATAAAAATATCAGGTTAAATGGGAGGGAAATGGGGAAAAGAGGCTGCTGTGGTTCCTAAGAAATAGGACTTCAAAAATCGCTCACTCACTCACAAAACATGAAAATTAAATGGGGTACTTCCCCGACGCCCCAGAATCTTGTCATTTCGCACAGTGGTAGGTTTTCGAGTACACAAAAGGATAAATAAAATATTTGAAGTTTTCCATTCGCTCATTTTCTAAAAATTCATATCATTTACATTATATGTGGAGCACTTCCGATTGCTGTAGAATGATGAAATTTGGTAGAGCGGTAGGGTTTGAAGTGGATAAAAGAAAAAAAAATTTTAGAGGTTTTCCTTTCTTTCAGGTGGCGTGGTATCCGCCTATTTTCTCAGAATTACTACCTATCAATTAAATGGAGCACTTCCGATTCTTGTAGAATGACACTTCTAGTGGATGTATCTTTCTAAATTTTTATCTGGCAAAAAAATTTTAATCTTTGCAAAAAGGAGTGTTATCAGAACAAAACATAAATTTTTAAAAGAAAGTCAAGTTCTTCTATACAAAAACAAACAAACCAGCCGTGAAAATTAGTGCGATCTTAAAGTACTCCAAGTTCTTCCTTTATGAAGGTTTAAGCTACGCGCAAACCGACGATGGCGGTGGCGATCGCGATAACAATGTGGATGCCGCACACGTAAATCAATGGAGGGGCACACATCGACGCGATATGTGGATTGCGTTCACATTCCACTGCTGCGTTCAGTTACGCGACTTTTCTTGAACGCAGCAAGCACCATTTGATCGCTATATCGCCTAATTTAAAAAAAAATTACAGTCTAAAAAAGAAAATTTGAAAACCTGAAAAATTTATAGAAAAAATTAGGGGAAATTCCATTTTATATGTTTTTTTTATTAAACTTCAAAAATTTGACGTTTGTATTGTCGCTGACAACTTAGCACGCTACACAATTTATCGCGTTGATGTGAGCAGGTTTTTGAACGCATCTTTATCGCCGCGATAAAAGTTATCGCAATCGCCACCGCCATCGTGTCGGTTTGCGCATAGCTTTAATATCAAATATTTTTGAAGTAGAGTGAAATTACTCTAAATTCTGAGGGAAATTTATTATAATTTAATAATTACTTACTAAAATTCGGTGGGATTACTTGGCAAGTTTTTTTTTTATTACTAAAAATTCAAAATGTTTTGAAAACTTGACCAGTGAACCAGTGAACAATGTTAGATAAGAATTTTTGAAGACAATTCATGGCCGACGTTTCACTAAAAAAAATTACATACGGGCATACCACATGTGCAATTTGAAGACATATTCGTAAAGTTGGATGCGCCAGAGAAAAAGATTGATGACAATAATAGTTAGGTAATATATATACGATATTTTCGAAAAATATTGACGTACATATTTGAAAAATAATAATTAATAATAAATAGAGAAGGGTACTGACTAGCAAATTACGTCATTTGATCTCTGATTCGGTTTTTTTTATCGTTTTTTTTTTTGATATTAATATTCATTAAAGTTAGACGCGTTGCACCCGCGATAATTTGATGTTGCACCCGCAATTGCTTTAAAAGTGAATAATTCATTGTTTACATTTGTTTTCCATCTTTATTTTTATTTCTTTAGTTGATTGAATCAACATCTTTCAATATATGTAAAAATAGCACAATAAATGTTTCACAATCAACAGATTTTGTATTTTTTGTACTATGATCTTGAAAGGTTAGGCCCAATCTGTTGCATTTATTTATTTCATTTGAGTTTTATAAATGCATCCAAAGCGAAAAGGTAAAAATTTAGCCCTTCATGTAATAATTTCATTAAAATATTTTTTTTTATTTTGTCATAAATATACTTCAAATGCGTCTAAACGTTGCACCCGCAATAATGGTATCGCCCATATTTAATTTTTCAATGTCTGTCAAGTTAGCATTACCATTTCAAAATTTTAAGATTCTAATAATTGGATTAATTGTCGTGAATTTGTCGTAAATTTGTCGTGAAAGAAAAAAATTTGTCGCGCGTGTTTTTTAAAAATTAACCCCTGGTAATGCTAACTTGACGGTCAAGTTAGCACTACCACCCCCCAAAAAAAATTAAAAAAAAAAAAACTAGTATGCCATTAAATGTCGTGAATTTGTCGTAAATTTGTCGTGAAACAAAAAAAAAATTCGCGCGTGTTTTTTAAAAATTAACCCCTGGTAATGCTAACTTGACGGTCAAGTTAGCACTACCACCCCCCAAAAAAAATTAAAAAAAAAAAAACGAGTATGCCATTAAATGTCGTGAATTTGTCGTAAATTTGTCGTGAAATAAAAAAAAAAATCGGAAATTTATTATGTAATTTCGAAAAATCTCACATTGCGTTTCATCGATGAATATACAGCCTAACCTCGACTTTGAATTGCTGTATTTTTTTATCCAACAGAGATTTTAATGTGGAATTTGTTTAAACAATTGTCGCTCGACGTCCTTAAAAAAGTTGTGTCAAAAAATAATTTGTCGCGCCTTGATTTGTCAAAAATATGACGAAATACCCCAAAATTGCATTTTTTTTAAATAAATCCAGCATTACCACAACTTTGAATTGCTGTATTTTTTTATCCAACAGAGATTTTAATGTGGAATTTGTTTAAACAATTGTCGCTCGACGTCCTTAAAAAAGTTGTGTCAAAAAATAATTTGTCGCGCCTTGATTTGTCAAAAATATGACGAAATACCCCAAAATTGCATTTTTTTAAATAAATCCAGCATTACCATAACTTTGAATTGCTGTATTTTTTTATCCAACAGAGATTTTAATGTGGAATTTGTTTAAACAATTGTCGCTCGACGTCCTTAAAAAAGTTGTGTCAAAAAATAATTTGTCGCGCCTTGATTTGTCAAAAATATGACGAAATACCCCAAAATTGCATCTCTGTTGGATAAAAAAATACAGCAATTCAAAGTTATGGTAATGCTGGATTTATTTAAAAAAATGCAATTTTGGGGTATTTCGTCATATTTTTGACAAATCAAGGCGCGACAAATTATTTTTTGACACAACTTTTTTAAGGACGTCGAGCGACAATTGTTTAAACAAATTCCACATTAAAATCTCTGTTGGATAAAAAAATACAGCAATTCAAAGTTATGGTAATGCTGGATTTATTTAAAAAAATGCAATTTTGGGGTATTTCGTCATATTTTTGACAAATCAAGGCGCGACAAATTATTTTTTGACACAACTTTTTTAAGGACGTCGAGCGACAATTGTTTAAACAAATTCCACATTAAAATCTCTGTTGGATAAAAAAAATACAGCAATTCAAAGTTGTGGTAATGCTGGATTTATTTAAAAAAAATGCAATTTTGGGGTATTTCGTCATATTTTTGACAAATCAAGGCGCGACAAATTATTTTTTGACACAACTTTTTTAAGGACGTCGAGCGACAATTGTTTAAACAAATTCCACATTAAAATCTCTGTTGGATAAAAAAATACAGCAATTCAAAGTTATGGTAATGCTGGATTTATTTAAAAAAATGCAATTTTGGGGTATTTCGTCATATTTTTGACAAATCAAGGCGCGACAAATTATTTTTTGACACAACTTTTTTAAGGACGTCGAGCGACAATTGTTTAAACAAATTCCACATTAAAATCTCTGTTGGATAAAAAAATACAGCAATTCAAAGTTATGGTAATGCTGGATTTATTTAAAAAAATGCAATTTTGGGGTATTTCGTCATATTTTTGACAAATCAAGGCGCGACAAATTATTTTTTGACACAACTTTTTTAAGGACGTCGAGCGACAATTGTTTAAACAAATTCCACATTAAAATCTCTGTTGGATAAAAAAATACAGCAATTCAAAGTTATGGTAATGCTGGATTTATTTAAAAAAATGCAATTTTGGGGTATTTCGTCATATTTTTGACAAATCAAGGCGCGACAAATTATTTTTTGACACAACTTTTTTAAGGACGTCGAGCGACAATTGTTTAAACAAATTCCACATTAAAATCTCTGTTGGATAAAAAAATACAGCAATTCAAAGTTGTGGTAATGCTGGATTTATTTAAAAAAATGCAATTTTGGGGTATTTCGTCATATTTTTGACAAATCAAGGCGCGACAAATTATTTTTTGACACAACTTTTTTAAGGACGTCGAGCGACAATTGTTTAAACAAATTCCACATTAAAATCTCTGTTGGATAAAAAAATACAGCAATTCAAAGTTATGGTAATGCTGGATTTATTTAAAAAAATGCAATTTTGGGGTATTTCGTCATATTTTTGACAAATCAAGGCGCGACAAATTATTTTTTGACACAACTTTTTTAAGGACGTCGAGCGACAATTGTTTAAACAAATTCCACATTAAAATCTCTGTTGGATAAAAAAATACAGCAATTCAAAGTTGTGGTAATGCTGGATTTATTTAAAAAAAATGCAATTTTGGGGTATTTCGTCATATTTTTGACAAATCAAGGCGCGACAAATTATTTTTTGACACAACTTTTTTAAGGACGTCGAGCGACAATTGTTTAAACAAATTCCACATTAAAATCTCTGTTGGATAAAAAAATACAGCAATTCAAAGTTGTGGTAATGCTGGATTTATTTAAAAAAATGCAATTTTGGGGTATTTCGTCATATTTTTGACCAATCAAGGCGCGACAAATTATTTTTTGACACAACTTTTTTAAGGACGTCGAGCGACAATTGTTTAAACTAATACCACATTAAAATCTCTTTTGGATAAAAAAGTACAGCAAATCAAAGTCGTGGTAATGCTGGATTTATTTAAAAAAATGCAATTTTGGGATATTTCGTCATATTTTTGACAAATCAAGGCGCGACAAATTATTTTTTGACACAACTTTTTTAAGGACGTCGAGCGACAATTGTTTAAACAAATTCCACATTAAAATCTCTGTTGGATAAAAAAATACAGCAATTCAAAGTTATGGTAATGCTGGATTTATTTAAAAAAATGCAATTTTGGGGTATTTCGTCATATTTTTGACAAATCAAGGCGCGACAAATTATTTTTTGACACAACTTTTTTAAGGACGTCGAGCGACAATTGTTTAAACAAATTCCACATTAAAATCTCTGTTGGATAAAAAAATACAGCAATTCAAAGTTGTGGTAATGCTGGATTTATTTAAAAAAAATGCAATTTTGGGGTATTTCGTCATATTTTTGACAAATCAAGGCGCGACAAATTATTTTTTGACACAACTTTTTTAAGGACGTCGAGCGACAATTGTTTAAACAAATTCCACATTAAAATCTCTGTTGGATAAAAAAATACAGCAATTCAAAGTTGTGGTAATGCTGGATTTATTTAAAAAAAATGCAATTTTGGGGTATTTCGTCATATTTTTGACAAATCAAGGCGCGACAAATTATTTTTTGACACAACTTTTTTAAGGACGTCGAGCGACAATTGTTTAAACAAATTCCACATTAAAATCTCTGTTGGATAAAAAAATACAGCAATTCAAAGTTATGGTAATGCTGGATTTATTTAAAAAAATGCAATTTTGGGGTATTTCGTCATATTTTTGACAAATCAAGGCGCGACAAATTATTTTTTGACACAACTTTTTTAAGGACGTCGAGCGACAATTGTTTAAACAAATTCCACATTAAAATCTCTGTTGGATAAAAAAATACAGCAATTCAAAGTTGTGGTAATGCTGGATTTATTTAAAAAAAATGCAATTTTGGGGTATTTCGTCATATTTTTGACAAATCAAGGCGCGACAAATTATTTTTTGACACAACTTTTTTAAGGACGTCGAGCGACAATTGTTTAAACAAATTCCACATTAAAATCTCTGTTGGATAAAAAAATACAGCAATTCAAAGTTATGGTAATGCTGGATTTATTTAAAAAAATGCAATTTTGGGGTATTTCGTCATATTTTTGACAAATCAAGGCGCGACAAATTATTTTTTGACACAACTTTTTTAAGGACGTCGAGCGACAATTGTTTAAACAAATTCCACATTAAAATCTCTGTTGGATAAAAAAATACAGCAATTCAAAGTTATGGTAATGCTGGATTTATTTAAAAAAATGCAATTTTGGGGTATTTCGTCATATTTTTGACAAATCAAGGCGCGACAAATTATTTTTTGACACAACTTTTTTAAGGACGTCGAGCGACAATTGTTTAAACAAATTCCACATTAAAATCTCTGTTGGATAAAAAAATACAGCAATTCAAAGTCGAGGTTAGGCTGTATATTCATCGATGAAACGCAATGTGAGATTTTTCGAAATTACATAATAAATTTCCGATTTTTTTTTTTATTTCACGACAAATTTACGACAAATTCACGACATTTAATGGCATACTCGTTTTTTTTTTTTTAATTTTTTTTGGGGGGTGGTAGTGCTAACTTGACCGTCAAGTTAGCATTACCAGGGGTTAATTTTTAAAAAACACGCGCGAATTTTTTTTTTGTTTCACGACAAATTTACGACAAATTCACGACATTTAATGGCATACTAGTTTTTTTTTTTTTTAATTTTTTTTGGGGGGTGGTAGTGCTAACTTGACCGTCAAGTTAGCATTACCAGGGGTTAATTTTTAAAAAACACGCGCGACAAATTTTTTTCTTTCACGACAAATTTACGACAAATTCACGACAATTAATCCAATTATTAGAATCTTAAAATTTTGAAATGGTAATGCTAACTTGACAGACATAATTTTTCACGTTATTTAACAATTTATTTTAGTACCTAAAACTCCCCATTTGCCACGCCTAATTTCATTATACATATTTAAGTTTTCACGTTATTTAACGACAAATTTAAGTTTAATTGATCTTGAGATCTTCACCCCCTGCCACGCCCACTTCTGCTATATTTGAGTTTTATTCTTAAATTGTGCATTGTGCAACATGAATAATTTTCATGAATAATTTTCATTTTTGTTCATTTATTAAATTTTGTTCATTTTTTTTTCAGATTTTGTTCTTATAAGTGGGAAGAAGGTTTAAAAAGTAAGTTTAAGACAACCCACTCACTTACAAACCCACTTTTTTAATATCTAAGCAAAAGGTGAAAGCCTTTAAGCAAAAGATATAAAATGTATAAAAAAATGTATAAAAAAATGTATAAAAAATGAGAGTATCTCCTTATTCAATGTCTTTACAAATTAAAAGGTTGTAAACAAGCCATCTTAAAATCAAAACACGCGACAAGCGTATATTTTCCCGCCCATTAAAACGACCACTTTTCTTTTTATTCATATTTGAATTTTGAAACTAAAAAATTGTATTTAAGCTCACTTTATTAAGTATAACGTGGTACGACGTCTACCCGTGCAAAGGCGGTGCAGGTCAGCTAGTGTTATAAAAAAAAATAATATACATAATCTTGCATTTAGGTACATAACAAAGTCAGAAGGAAAATAAACTTAAATAAAATGGATTTAATTATAAAAACTCTAACCGCCATATCAAGTATTCACTTGATTCATCCAGATTAAAAATTTAATTCGGATGTAAATTATATATATTCAATGTAAATACATCCGGATTTAAGTTTTAATCTGGATGTATCGTGTGAATAATATGGTGGTAAGGCTTAGTTCCAAAACGTCAAACAAAAAGTTTTGATGCGGTAGCATAACACTATTCATGTGCTTCGGGAACGCATCGCGGATGCTTTGGATACATTTTCAATTGGTCCGTTTGACGTTTCGGAACGCATTTTATGCAGCTGGAAATGAAAGGGCGTTTAGTTTTCGTTTTAATAAAACGACAACCGTAATGAACAACAAACCAAAATTTTCGAAAAAAAACAATAGAAAAATAAACTAACTTTCGTTTCACTTTCAGTTTTAATGAAATAGTCAGTTGAATTACCACCTAAAACTGTTCCGCCATAATACCCACTCGTACTTTTAGGAAATCTGATAACCCTTGAGTCCATGTTCGACCGTATCTACATCAAAAACATTAGTTTCGTTCTTTGAATTTTAACCATGGTTGACCCAGTTTTTTTTTGACAACCCCAAGAATTGTCAAAAAAACCTGGGTTTTTCGTTTTTCACAAAACACAATCAGCCTTATTTATTAGATTTCACTAATACTCGTTTCAAATTCGGAATAGTTAAACCGAGTCGAAGCACTTACTCCGTCTTTACGCCACGTCAAACAAATTCTTATTTATTAAGTCGTTTTAGCGACGGAGTAAATTTACTCAGACTTTACTTCGCCTCTAATCCTGAAAAACTTATTAATAAAAAAATAAACGATGATTAGAGGCGGAGTAAGCTAAAACTGGTACATAGTAGGATTAAAGCCCTAGTAAAGCCGTTTTAGTATCTAAATGACATGACATTTAGCAACTAAAAAGGAGTGCAGAAGAAGTTTTTTTATCCGTTTGTTACTAATTGTAAGGCAAAGTGGATAGTTATTTTGCATTTATGAATGATTTAAAGTCTTTAAACGCAGTTGCAGTACAAAACTCGTTTAATCCTATATTATAATAACCAGAGAGATTGGTTTTTTTTGATAATATATTCGACATAAGGAGGGTGTAGCTAAAACCGTTTGACGTGGCGTTAAGACGGAGTAAGTGCTTTGACTCGGTTTAACTATTCCGAGGTTGGAACGAGTATTAGTGAAATCTAATAAATAAGGCTGAATAGGTTTAAATTGTGTTGTTGATATTCCGTACTCCCTACTTAAAACGAAAAATTTGTTTTAAATTAGTTTTTAAAATGAATTAAATAAACTTTAAACGTTTCATTTTTCTATTTTCATCTATTAATTATCATTCAATTTTTATTTTTATTTCTATTTCAAAAAAAGCCATACCCGCAGCAAGTGGATCCACAATAAAATAATTGCCTCATAGCTCATGTCACTCTGGCAAGTTATTCGTTACCTCAACTCGCCACAGCAAAAAACCTAGGGCTACTATAGGGTGAGTTCAGGGCGACCCTAGTTCTCAAAAAAACACAGAATTTGATTGTCAGGGTGGGTTCAGGTTTTTCAAAAAACGCTTTAGGAAGACCCCAGGGTAGGGTTTCCAGAACATCTCTTTTATAGAGAACATGTTCTCTTTTTCCATTCCGATCTTTTTTACACTCTCTTTTTTCATAAAATTCTTTTTTTGTTATCTTTTTTTTGCACGTCCTCTTTTTAGTCTCTTTTTCGAAATACAAAATAGGTTTTCCACAAATGAACTTCAAAATTAATTGTATTTCAAATTTTATGTGATTCTCAACTTTGAAAACAATTCACCATTGGAACTTGGAAGTTTCAACAATTTTAGATTCTCTCAAAAAAAATGTATTCCACTCAGCCCTAAATCAATCCTTAACAATTTAAATAAAAGCGGGTTGAAAGTGAAGTACAATGCTTGAAATAAAATGTATTAATTGTTACAAAAAATATATTAAGTACATAGAAAAATGGACACTTCCATTTTCATTAAATGATTTGATGATGTTGCGAATATTTGATTTAGAAAAATGTTAGAGAATGTGGAACTAAAAAATGAAGACTTTCGGAAAACAGTGTCTGATAAAAAAGGGTTAATTTTTTTTGTTCTTCAAATAATTCTGAATTTCTTTCCGAATTTATTATTATTTTTAGGTCTGTTCCATTGGGCCCTGCAAAGTTTCTTCTTGGTATTTACTAGTAGATGATGAATGGAGTAATTTAATTTTGCCAACAAATCTAACCTCAATATAAATGCAATTTTTGTTGTTTGTATTTGTATATTATTTTTGATTAGAGAAACACCAACAACAGTAATTTACTATATATGTAATTTCTTTTTACTGATAGTGCTGCTTTTTTGCGTGGATACAATTCGTATCTACATTATTGAAGTGCTTTAAACTTATTTGACTACGGAGCCAGAAGTACTTAACAGTAGATGATGCAGGCCAAAGGAACATACCTAATATAATTATGTATGAAGTTTTTAAAAAATGTTTTGTTTTCTGTTTTCCTCGGAAATATTTGAACGTGGAGCATACTTTTTAGAAGAAAATAACAGTTTAAAAGTGGGAACTGGGAACTGTTAAGTCAATTTTAATAGTGGCTTACAGTTTGAAGGATTAAAACTTTCAAAAGTTTTACAATATATTTTTAAATGAAAATAAATACCCATCACAAATAAGAAATTTTTAAAAATATGAAACTTCAGATTAAGAATCATAACATTCACCCTGTTCTGAATTCCCATCAGTCATAAAATCCTATCGTTTTCAAACTCTAGCAGTCGTACTTATTAGATTTGTGTCTACTTAGACACTGTCTAACGATTTTCAAATTGGTGGAAATATGCTTTATTTAATTAAAATAAATATCACATTATTCTCGGTTTGGACAATCTACTCTTGTGTCTAAGTTAGGCAGCTACACGACAACAATAAACAAGGTTTTTGAATACATTTTCCAAAGTTAGGCAGTTGTTTAATGTTAGACAACGTTTATAAATAAGAACATAGGTGTTTTGAAATAATTCTCGCTTTCAATACTTGCGGATTGAGTGTGCTTTGATTTTCGATCGGATTGAAAATTCTTGACGTTTGGAATTTTTATATCCGATTTGGAATTGGCAAAATTTCAAAAATGTTGTTTCAGCTAAAAAGGTGCGTTCCTTTAGTTTGAAACTCTGTGCATTTGTGTGAATTTCTACACATTATATTTTTTTTTATATTCTGTTAACGGATTTGATTCGGAATGGAAATCAGAACAGCGTGACTATTGTTTTTGAATTAATAGACATGGTCAGGAAAATGAGATCTCGGAGATCTCAGCAATCTCAGTTACCTGAACAGGATTCCTCAGCAAAATTTCTCAGCTTTGCTGTCAAAACTCTGAGGAACAAAAATCTTGGATTCGCTTGCTCACTTTTTGAGTGAGAAAAATCTCTGAGATCTCATTTTTCTGAACACGCCAATTGATTAATGTTTTCGAAACTGTTTTAAATTCAAACTCTTCTGTCTTCTATACCTGAAACTAATTCTCTTAATAAATTAAAAAAATATTTTGTGAACAAGTCGTTATTTTAATCGTTTTTGGTTGATGTTTTTTTGGTTATGTTTGCATATTGAAAATGTTCTCTTTTTTTTCATTTAAATTATGGACACCCTACCCCAGGGTGACTTCAGGGCTCAACGGACAAACCTATTCTTTGAAATTACCAATTGGGCTTTTCCAAAAAATATCTTTGTCTTATCTCCTTCTAATTTTGACAGTTCAAAACAACAAAAACAATACATGTGAAATCGAACTTGGTTTAATGTAAATAAATGCTCTTTTCAGTGCAATGTGGATTTTTAATATTTTCTGTGAATTTTTATATAAATAAGTTATTGAAATTGATTTATTGTTAAATTGGCGTTATAACCATCGTTTTATACGTTTTTTATTGGAAAACAAACATTGTAAAAATATTTGGCGTTGGTCTACCTTTTATTCAGTTCAGGCCAGATGTTTCCTATGTTTTTAATTGTTTAAAACCGCCGGCTGGTGGAAAAACCCAAAAGAATGGATATTGTTTAACACATTTTTTATCTCTCACAATGTACCACATACCAATGTAACTACCTACATATATATTCATGAATTCAAACAACTTATATTTCGATACCTACTTATAGCGTATGAAATCTTATTCTATTCTAACATTTTTTATCATTTTAAGGGTTACTTAGGTAGTCCCTTACAAATCAATATAAAATTGTTAGCCTCTTATCAACCAACACAAAGTTTTTGTTTTGAATCTAATAAGTAATAAAAACATTTAGTTATTTATCTTTAAATGTATGTATGTAGGTACAATGTTATTGTACATACGAATTTGTATAGGTATATTACTACTTAGACTAGAAAGATGCTTTTTAAAGACTAAAACTAAAAATAAAGAATATAAGCTGCTTTGTATTCATTCGAAAGCATTGTGTTATTTGAAAAATTAAAGAGGGGATCTGATTTGACATAAAATTCTACTTATATTTTTACCAAAATCTATTTTCTAAATATAGAAAAGCAATCGGATATGGCCTTGTTGCTTGTTGTCTTTTTCTCCCTTTTTTGAGTTTTTCTTTTATATGAATTTTCTCCCGCGAGTACACACGTGCCGTGCATGTACCTACTGCATGTGCGCACGCATAACAAAAACTTCATGGGGATGAGGAGGGTTAGTTTGTTAATTGTGTATTGGTGTTGTCTGTTCTGGTGCTGGTTTGAAATCTGAATCTGAAATACAGTTCCATTGTCCAATTTCCGGATTTCTCTTTGAAAAATAATTTAAATTTGAATTGGCTTTAATGGATTTGAAACTGGAATATAGGGAGAAATTCCATAAAATGAGTAAATGTAGAGTTGACAACTGAGAGACTGTAGTCAAGTTTTAAGGATTCAATCTAGGTGTTTGTAGTTTTGAAAATGTTTTTATTATTTATAATTTTGTTTGCATGCATACATATTTACAGTAAAATTGGGGCATAACTACCTTTTCAGCTAGATTTTATGCCTGTTTGGTAAATTGAAATTTTCACCAAGGTTTTACATAGGTACATATTAGGTATATGGCAAGTTATGGATTCGTAAGAAAATCGAACTCGACATTTTGATCAAACTTGACATAACGGTGATAGTAAGTTGAAAAAAGTGGGCCTCGCAATTCTGTCTGTCTGTCATTTAGGCTACAGCCTAAACAGGTGGGTTGATTGTCTGCGTTTTATGGGCATTACCCGACACATTTTTTTTTTTTTCATTTTTTAGGACCAATACTATAACTGTATAGTTACCGCTTAGACCAAGCTCCCTCAGAGCCATATGCAGTTCGCATTGCGCTACCGAGGACACGTGATCATATCCATCCCAATTTAGGTTTTATTGTTTGACAACTTCATTTGAATCAACCAGCATTTTTACTAGCCACCTGCCAGACACAAGTTATTGTTGTACATTTTTTCTTTCTTCGAGATTGGTTACTTAAATAAACAAATATCCAAACGATTCGTTGAACATATAAAAAGGGAGATTGTATGAAAAATTGTATGAAGAACAATTTATAAGTGGTTTTTATGAAACATAAACATTAAAAAAAAGTTAAAAAAACAAGATAGGTACTGATCACTGACTTATAAAAAAATCTATATAAATACAAATGTAAATGTACGTTTGTTCCTTGCCGCTAATCTCCGAAAGTTCTTCACCGATTGCCTTGAAATTTTGACACAATGTTGCATTCGAATACGAGGGATATGTTGTGCATGAAAGCAACACCCGCTATTCTAGATCTCAGCAATCTCAGTTTCAGACATATAATTACTCAAAACCCTTAACCACTCTGTGCTGAAAGTAGATGGTACCTTACATATAGCTTACCTCATTGCCATGGGCTGGATCGCGGTTGGAATGAATTGAAAAGAATAACCTCCGATTTTAAAGAAGAACTGATCAAATCAATAAGTTTTATCATTCTCTTTCAATTTCAACTTGAAATTCTAGTTGTGAAGTATGCCTGCGTGGATTTTTGTCATTCCGCATGTTCCAAAGTCTGAACTGAAGATACTAGCCGCGATTTATTATCCTCGGGTCTGGATCGGGGTTATTTTTTAACACGTAATACAAAAGCAACATTGTATCTCGGTTTCCAAAAAGGTTTCATTTATGGATCCAGAAATTAGTTTTTAATTATGGGTAGATGGCTATTCTGTTTTTCAAATGGTAAGGTACCTAGCCCAAAATAGAAAGTAAAGAAAAAAGATAATATCTACACGTACTTGGATTCACAGATTCTAGAGTTCCGAATATGAAATAAGCTATGGCAGATTTAATCATTGGGGTGATTGTCATTGCTTGCCTAACAAAGAACAGAGTAATATTATTTATTTATATTTTCTTTTTTCAAATTTTGTACGATAATCGGGTTTGCAAGCCCGTGCGAAGCCGGGGCGGGTCAGCTAGTATTAAAATAAAAAACTTTTTAATATCGAAGTGACCTAAGAAATTTCATCTTTTAACAGTTTTATTTAGGTATATAAAGGCAATGTTTAAGAGTTTGTCTTTAGACCAACTTAAACAACGTATTAAGGGGAACTTATTTCGCCTAGGTATTTTCAATTTGATCAAAAACTATAAAAGACATTTAAGCATCTGTGTGTTACGTGTTCGACTAAACATTTATTGACTCAAAGACTTAATTTAAAATTTTACCTACCTACCTAGGTATACAATTAAGAAAAAATTGTAAAACTTTTGAATTTAGAAAATTTGCAAGTAGTATCTACCTACCTTTCTTGTAAGTAGTACTTGAACATTAGGCCAATTAAAATTTACCTCCAATGAGTTTGGAGACTTAACAGACCCACACAACATTATGTATCGAGTAAGTTTTCAGCATAGCAATAGGCGTGTTTTATTGCAAGGGTCATATATTTTTCGGTTTAGTTTAGTTTATTGAATTCATTGATAAGCTATGCACAGTAAGATACATTATCTTATTAAAGAGTGATAGCTTTAAAAAATACAGATTTAAGTATAAAAGCTAACTTTAATTTGAACATACAGCTAAGATCAAATATATAAATACAATTGTAAAAAATTAAATTGAAAATACAAAACGAAAAAAACGAAAAAAAACTGAGTAGCCAAGAAATTAACTATAATTTGTCAAAGGTAAAACCTATCATTTGTTAAAGGTAAAACCTCACGTTGCCAGCAAAGAAAAGTAAAATTTTAGTTTGTTTTGAAATATTTTAACATTTTCAAGTCTCCTTATATCACAAAGAGTTCCATAGGCGTATGGAGTTTACAAAAAACTGTCGCTCAGATGTAAGGCAAGTATGTCGTGGGACGTTAAGCATGTTTAATCTGTTTGATGCGGAGAATTGTAATCTATAATATAGGTACTGAGGTTGATGCGTCTGTTTTATGCTGAAGAGAAGAAGGAGTGTTCGATACTGTAGAAAGTGCTTAAACTGCATGTTGTACAAAGTTGCGGCAACGCCTGAGATGTGATCATATCTTTTAAGACCATAAATGTATCTTATTGTATTGTTATATGCAACTATAAGTTTTCGTCGACTCTCAGCATCACAGTTACAATAAATTTCACAACCATTTGTAAGAAGAGAAATAATTAATGTTATGAACGGAGTTTTCAATAAGACCGAGTGGGCTACTTAAATAAAGTTGAACATCATCTGCGTACATCTTTATAAGAGAGTATTTTAATATGGATGGCAACTCATTAATATATAGTGAAAATAGAATAGGACCTAAAATCGACCCTTGTGGGACACCTTTCGAGACTGGTAAAAACGTTGAAAGTGCATTGGATACACTAACAGCCTGCTTTCTTTCGCTCAGATATGAAAGCAGCAAATTAGCAGCAGAAGATGAAAATTTAAGTTGGTGGAGTAACTTACTTATGAGAATCGATTGTTTAATTGTATCGAAGGCTTTCGAAAAATCCAGCAGAACCAAAAAACTCACCTTGTCCTGATCAACGGCTTGCCTAAGATCCTCAATCACGTTAATTAGTGCTGTTGTACAGCTGTGCTTTGGGCGAAAGCCGAACTGGAAAGGCGTCAAAATATTGGTTCTGCATTGATTTGCCTTTGCATGATTCTTTCCAAGACCTTTGAAAGAAAAGGAAGTATAGATATTGGACGATATTCTTTTCCATTAGCAGTTTTTGGTACGGGGACTATCTTGGCTTGCTTCCAAAGCATAGGAAAGATGCCAGTAGTAAGTACAGTATTAAAGAGAAATGAAATGAAATGACGTACGGCAAAATTAATGGAAGCAAAGCTTTTATAAAAACAGGGTGTATTTCATCAATTCCAACTGCATTAGATTTAACCAACATTAAGCTTTCAACAACAGTAGTACAATCAATTCCATAAAACTCAAAGGCAGATTCAGAGACATGAGAATTAACCTCGTTCAATTGTCTATTTTGATGAAGCGATGATGAAGTGGGAAGTTTTAAGAATTGTTTGTTCAACTCCCTTATATCAATGTTAGAACAATCAAACCTTTTTTGCCTTCCAATACCGACATCGCGAAGATTGTTCCATAAATCGATAAATCAAGACGATTCTTAAAAACTTTAGCTTTTTCAGTTCGTATCTTGCACACCATATCTCTATCGGTAATTCGGATCGGTTTCGAAAGTAATGCTGAATAAAACGCACACAGCGATACATATTTCATGAAAACTTTATTTCATTATAGAGTTTGGGCTTTGCCATTAAGTGTTAAAAACAATGTCATTCAAATGGCAGCTTCGGGAAGATTCGCAGCATGTGATTCTTTTGATATAATTTATAACCACTTTTTCGAACATTTCGGGCGGTACCTCGGCCATAACTTGAGTAAAGTTGGTTTTTAATGCGTCTAGAGTTCGGAGATTATTCGCGAAAACACGGTCTTTTGCGTAGCCCCACTGAAAAAAATCTAACGATTTCAAATCGCATGATATTGGTGGCCAATTGTAGTCGCCATAACGTGAAATTGCGTGACCAGGAAACTTCTCACGCAATAAAGCCATAATTGGTAGTGTTGTGTGGCTTGTTGCCCCTTCTTGTTGGAATTACATATCATCCAAATCGTGATCTTCAATCGTGGGTCAAAAAAAAATCGGTTATCATCCGCCCATATCGCTATTGATAAATTCGGATCATCAGCAACACTTGCACTTGCAGCAATATTTTCGACTGAGCGTGCATTACGATGATGCACAGGGCTAACGACATCAGTAACGCTTCCACTCTCTTCAAATTTCTTCACAATTTTACCGATTGCTTGCGTAGTCGATCGAGTAATGCGCGAAAAGTGGCTAGGTTTGAATCACCACTTTTGTAGTAAGTTTTAATAATTTTAACGCGTTCTTCGATTGTAAAGCTATCCATTATGGTACCTTAATGGCAAATATTCAACTAATATTATGACCAGGGCTATGATTTCTATGTAAATACATATATTTGTCCGATAAACTTAGAAGAAAACGAATAAGATAGTTTTTCGAATCAGGGAATTTCATTTAAAATGGGATTTAATCGTTAATCGTTATATTTTTTCATATTTTACTATAAATGCATATAAAGGGATATTCAGCTTTTTGGGAATATTTAAGTAATAAATGCATATTTTTCGTGCATGTTTTTCAAATTTCAGAAAAATCTTAAGAGTTCATTTTTTATACTATTCCGAAAGTGCATACAGTCCTTAAAAATTTTAGTTCCAGCTGCCAAGTTTGTCATTCCCGTTTTCTTTTTCCCCTTTCACAAGGAAACTCAGTTTCCAGCAACTTTCAGTTTTTAGGAGAGAAGGGAACCAAGTAAGACGAATGAACGGTCTACGATTGGTGGGAATTGGAAATTAAAAGAAAAACGTCAAAAAATCTCCAGCAACTTGTTTCCTTGTGTGAAAGGGGACTTTGCACTATTTGATCAAAACAAATTGCAAATTGGAATTGGGTAACGTTTAATACAATTTAATTTGTCCTACAATAATGATGGGTTCCTACAAATGAAAAAAAAACTCCAACATATTGACGGATAACTGCCACGAAGAAGAGATCATGAAGAACTATTCAATTAGTGAAATTCTCTCCTTCAAAACCGCTCCACTTATGTACATTCTATTTCTATATATAAGTTTTTTTCAGAACTAACAGACAAAGTTTTGTTTTTTGAAAACTTAAAAAAAAATTATAGTTTATGCTAACAAGATTAATTCCAGTAATTTGTAAAATAATTAGCCAGTTCACGTTTCTGAGATCTCACTGAGCAAACGTCTGTCAGCTCCACTGAGGAGAAGGAGAAACCTGAACAAAATTTCTCCTTTAGAAGTCAAAAGCACTCTCCATCTCGTTTTTATAAATTGATCAACGTGCGACAAAAAATAATTGAGCACGAATCCAAAAAATTTCAGTCTCAGCTTTTTGACAGCAAAAGTGAGGAATCTTACTGAGGAATTACGTCAGATTACTGAGATTGCTGAGATCTCAGAGATCTCAAGAAACCTGAACTGGCTAAATAGTTCCTAATTCAAATCAGATTTTTAATACAATATTTTATTTTTTTTAAGTTCAGAGAAGAGTACATAGTTTATGTTTACTTATTTAAATAATTTTTACTTTTTGTTACTGTTGAATAAAAAACTAATTTATTTTTAAATTTTCAATGTTTTTTCTTTACTTCATAGTTCTTATTCACCTTTATAGAGCATATTTTCATTTTTGAAGGGAATATTTTCTAATTTTAAGTGCATATTTTCTGTTTTTTATCACATAAAAATCCGAGCCCTGAATATGACACTTCAAATTACAGCTGAGTTTGACAAGTGTCAAACGCCAGCGCTTCAAAATTGAAACCACGAAATGAATGACCCGTTACATTACAAATACAACATCACCAGCAGGATTACGGCTGATAAAAAGCTGTGGATGGATTTTTTTAAATTTAAAATTATTCTGACAGGTGTTCAATATTACCAAATTTGAAATATAAAAACCATGGTAGGTACCTACTACCGATGCGTTTTTTTTTTGGGAATTACTTACTTTCTTAATTTCTTACTAGGTACAACTACATAGGTATAGATTCCACAAAAAACACCTCACAATGAAAAATGTGTAAGGAACGGAGGAATTTCGTTTTTTTTTCTTGTGGCAACCCTAAATATTGTAAACTTTTTCAATAAGCGCATTGTTTTATTCTTTTTCTTCCGGAAAAATTCGTTACGAGTACCTACCTACAAATAAATAAATAAATTGACAAAAAAAATCTTCATTCGGTAGCGGTAGGTTACTTTGCGTTGTCTGTGTGACAAAACAAAACAGAGATTTAATAAAGAGAACAAACTGGAATTGAAATATGAGGAATTTTAAAGATCATTGCTCTCTGCAATATTTTAAATTTTTTTAGTGTGTATTTTTTGTTGTTGGATTACATGTTGAGTGTGTAGGAGGTATATTGGAAGAAAATATTAATCGGCTTTGCTCTTACGAGTGTTCCATGTAATGTACCACCAATCTATAGAATATTATGTTTACGGGTTGGAAGAAAAAAATTCAAAACCGAGATAACAAATCAAAAAAAATTCGGTAGTAAGTGTATATATGTAAGTATGTATATCTACTTACTTTAGTTTTTGTATAATTCCTTTGTCTTATCCACTTTTGTATTTTGTATTTGTTTTTTTACCTCTAATCGGTGTTTTTTTTTTAGAATTATCCTTTAAGATACGAAAAGAGATATTTCCCCATTTTCCTAAACGGCATTTTCGCCATTATGATAATATGTACCGTTAATGCGTTCACATACTATATTAAATATACACAATTTGGCACTTTTATTTGTTGTTCTGTAGTTAAACAAAACACACTAGCAGATGCACCATTCACAATAATCTAATTGGAATTTTAACTGTATACCTACAAACTTTTTATTATTATATTTTTTTTATTGGAATTTTATTTATGGTATTGAATTTAATTTTCTTATTTCATGAATTTTATTATTAAATTTTATTTTGTACGGGACGACACTTCACTAAGAAAAACGCGTATTATCATTGGAAAGGAAAATACTTCAAGAAATGAAGAAAGGAAACCAAAATAAGAAAAACCTAGGATTGAACCTCTATGTTGTAAGAAAGAAAATACCTATGTACATATGTATGAACATAAATAGGTACGTTTGTTCACAAATTAGTAACTTCGTTTTCGTTATTGACGGTACGAGTTACGCGTCTCACAGCTTTCTCAAGGTTTTCCCTTTTCCACCGCACCAATAATTACACAAAACAATTTTATTTATTGCACTTTTATGTGAAATGATAACACAAGGGGCAGAGTAATTAAGTTTTGAAGATGATCTCATTCACAAACAAATTATTGATAGAATCACCTCTTCTTATGCGTATGTAATAAAAGCACCAAATTCAGAAATATATTTTAGCGAATATTGTATCTGCCGAAGCAGCAGTGGTGGCGAAAGGCAAAGGAAATTTATTCAGATTCACTAGATTTGGATTAAAAAGATGCACACAATAAGTAAGTACATACAACAGTACTGTTCCGCCGCCCGTTGTCGTCCTTGTCTAGCGCACTTGTTCACTGGTGGGTATTGTTAATGTGGCGTTACGTTTGTATTTTTTGATTTCTCTTATACATATGTGTTTGTGTATGCTCAGCACCAAGAGTAGAAAAAAATGCAATTCAAGAGAATGGAAAAGGAGAAAAAACACCGTTTTAATAATTTTCTTGTTTTTCCAAGTTTCAGAAGATTTATTTTATCGGAGGTGGTGTACCGAATTGTGGTTGTTTTTCGTTTAGCCGATTTTGCACTCGAATTGTGTATAATTTTTGTTTGGATGACTGATACATGCAATTCACTTTGTATATTTTTAAAACTTCTTTCAAGAAAATTCACAATTTTGAATTAATGTGGGAGAAAAAAACTGAGTACTTCGAAAACACTTTGCTTGCCAATGGTCTCTCAAACGTCACTGGATAGTGGATTTAAGATTTACACGAATTGGGAGAATCACTCAGTTAACAGTGCAGGAACAATTGGGAAAAGTACCGTGGCGTACCGAAGATGTACGCGAGTATTCCAATCCAATTCAACGTAACCAACACAAACGCACTGAACTGAGATGGAAAGATAGATACACACCAGAAACCAAGCTGTCAGAGCGACAGAGCACAGATTCAACTCTTTAAAAGTTTAACTTTACAAATTAAAGAGAATGAAAAATTAGATACAAAAATCTCAAACACACTACACCAACGGACAGTATACACCTATTCCACTGGGAATGAAATCTTATAAGTTTTTGTTGTAATGGAAGTTTAATGGGATGTAAACAGAAGGTTTTAGAACCGGAAACAAGATTCTAACAGTTTACTAGAATTCTAATTAGATTGCGATTAATTGGCGAAGAATATCTCATTTATGTATGGTTTGGAAATTATGTAGTTACGTTTTAATTTTATTTTTTGTTTTTGACAACGACATCTAGATACGAAATTTTCAACATTCTCTGTATTCGGTTGTTTTAGCAGAGACAAGGTTGTTTTAACCGGCAAAGTAGAGCGTTAACGAAAAATGAATACTCATTATAATTCACAATGATGTAGAAAAGTAAAAATTATATATAATATAATATTGAATCACGGTAGGTACAGCTTACAAACGAAATTATAAAGTTAAATGCAAATAACATTTTTTTACACGATTGGTTTACAATTAGCAGACAAGAAAATAATTTTAATGAACTCATCGAAATTTGAATGAAGAAATTTCAAGTTGACAATAGACGCTTGGTTTAGGTCTGGTGTTATTGTTGCAGATCAGATGCATCGGATAGTTTCGTTTATAATTTTATTGTACCTATAAGGACCAGTTGTACAATAGTGGTTCAGCCTCGGTTCAAGACTTTAAGCTGCAAGTTATAGCATTCATTGAACCTCATCATTGAAAATTTTAATTTCTAATTTTGAGACACTTTAAAAGCAAAATCAGTAATTATTTTGATACCAATAAAAAGCTCTTGACTCAATTATTATTTCCAGTCAAAAAATATTTCATTTTGGCCCAATCTTTCACATAAAACGATTTATAAGATTTCAATGATAAAGTAGTTCAATCATTGAAATAAAGAAATTCATTTGATTTGTAAGGTTTGGCCAAAATGAAAATTTTATTGGCATCAAAATATTCTCTGATTTTGCTTTCAAAGTGTCTCAAATTATGAAATTTAAATTTCCAATGATGAGTTTCAATGAAAGCTATAACTGGCCCCTAACTCACCGATTTTGGCGGATTAACTAAGGTTCAACGCTGGTTCAATTATGTAATTTTTTTATTATCACACACTTGAACAGTAAACCACTGTTGAAACTCAATTAATCCGCCGAAATCGGTGGATAAAAATTACTGAACCACGGTTTAAATATTTGTACAACTTGCCCTAAGCGAAATCAACAGAAAGATGTATTTTTATTATACAAGTGTAAGTATGAATGGAGTACACTGAACTTGGGTGCAACAGGATCGAATTGGTGGATGTTTTCATAGGTACCACTAAAAGATGTTAGTTGAATGCTTACGCCTTATGCATTAACTACCTGTGAAATACTTTTGGGGGTTTAGGAATTAGGTAGAAAAAATGAATTTTGCCCAACGACTCTTCATACTTCATAGGTAAATAAAATAAAATTCGAAGTCATTTTTTCGACATTTTATTTAAAAAGTAAAATCCATTCTTTGAAGTAAAAGTAGCCACGACCACGTCTTTCATATCCGAATCCAGAGAAATGCAGTTTGAAATTTCCGCTGTGTCTCGCTTGAGTTTTTCGGCGTGTTTCCTTTTAAAGTGGTCGTTGAGGTTTGAATTGTATTGCCTGAATTTTTTTTGTATTCATTACCATAGATTAAACATTTCACAAACTTTGACTGTTGTAGAACTTTATCTTTATTATGTCCATTTACTCCTTTTATAACATATTTCCATAATCTTGATTCTTGTCTGCTCATTTTGAAAAGAACAACGTTTATAGCTCTTACAGGATTGTGAGTTTATGAATTAAAAAAACATAAGCCTGTTATGCTCATGGATTTAAATAAAACCACGTCTTTAATATTTGGAAGTTTATTAACAACTGACTATAAGATAATAAAAGAAAGATGGTATACACATAATGTATACAAAATATTGTTTACGTGGAGAGTTGCTATATGCACACTATGTGATAATATGTATATACGCATATTATACATCTCCCCTTTTCTATTGTAATACTTTATGTTTTTTATAAAATTAAAATAATATGAAATTTAGAACTCAAGTTCTTCTTAGCTATTTTTCTTCTCTGAACAATTTGTTCCTTGACATCATTTTGGGTTTCTGGTCGTAATTTTGTTTGTATGACTGGAACGGAGCATCTCGTTCTTCTAGACATAAGCCGTTGTACGGGGCTAGATCCAATGTGATTGATGGTGTTTCGATGGTCTAGAAGCATTTTCCAAAAGCAGTTTCCAGATTGTTTGGCTTTCTTCATCAGGTTCTTTGCGATTTTTACCGCGGACTCGGCTTTGCCATTTCCTTGTTGGTGATGCGGCGAACTTCTTGTTGATATGTTAAAATTGCCATTGCTTTGCGAAACTTTGATACTGTTCGCTTAGAAACAGTGTTCCTCCGTCTCTACTAACGATCTGTGGTATGCCATGCCTGCTAAAATTTTTCTTGCAGACTGTTATGATTAGGCTGACCAGACATCCTCTTTTAAGAGGACAAGTCCTCTTTTTGACCTAATAAACTTTTGTCCGGTATCTTTTTGAAAAAATAAACAATTTGTCCTCTTTTTTATGTTTCAAATTTTTTCAACAACAATGGTGTGAACTGCACGGTCTCAAAATTGTGTCCCAAAAATTCACACAAAAAGTAATTTTGATAGAAATTTCTTTAGGATTTTATATCTTTTATTTATTCATAAAATATGCAATATAGGGTTATGTCATAGAATAGAATGGTAAATGGCCTCCTCGGCTTTGCTGGCACATGTACTCTTTTGTTGAAATTTTTCATGACCGTTCCGCATAAATGTGATTGAATGTAGTTGATACATTGCTCAATTTCCAAAATCCGCATCAATGAAACAATAACCCGTGTATTTTTTGAACGCATAATACGAAAACTTTGAAGGTAAACGAAGCCATCAAGACGAAAATTAGCTTCATCGCTGAATATGATTTTGTTAGAAAAATCACCGGTAAGCCTAAATTTTTATTTCAAATTGCTGCTTAATAATAGTCTAGTTCCTTTACTTTGAAGTTCCTTGCATTTGTGCGAATTTCTGCACAAATGTCTGTCAAAGTCCAAATAAACAAAATTAAATGTGTAGAAATTCACACAAATGGGCAGAGTTTCAAAGTAAAGGAACATACCTAATGAAAACTCGTTGTACTATCGTGTGGCTCTCCTCTATTTTTAAAAATCCTCAACTGTCAATCTGTATTTTTTTATTCGCACTACCATGCGTGAATTTTGGGACACCCTTTAAAATCAAAACTGAAATAGTTCTTAAAAAAAAAGTGATAGATTTATGAAGTTTTCTGTTAAATATTACACTTTACGTTATGATCTAATAAATCAAAAAAAAAATATTTGTTCTTTTTTTATTATTAGTTTGAGATTTTTTTGGATGTCCTCTTTTCATTGAGGATAAATCTGGTCACCCTAGTTATGATCGACTGTGTCGTCGTTGAAGATAACTCACCAACTTCAAAGAAATCTGAAAATAAGTCGACGGTTATCAAACAAAATTGTTTAGCATTACCTATTAGACTATTGTGCTTTCAAAAATATCAAGACCGACTTGTTGAAAGGGTAAGTCGGGCAAAACTGGACATTGTAAAGACGGGCTTCGTTGGTTGGGGTGGTTAGCCAGGCAAATTTCACAGGTAGAACACATGTCTTTCACTTGATAATTAATATTCGGCCAGTAAACAGCATCCCGAGCCTTCTTCATACATGCTTCTATTCCTTGGTGGTTGTAGTGTATACTGTATACGTTTAAGAATTAATGGCCGAAGAATTAATGGAATGATTATTCTGTCTCCTTTCAGTAGTAGATCATCTTGAGTTGTAATTTCCTCTCTGGATGTCTAGTAATGTTTCAATTCCGGTTCCAATCTGCTAGCTTCTGTTGGCCTTCTATGGAGAACTATTTTTGTTAATTTTTGAAGAGTTGTGTCTTTTTTTGTTTCAATTTTGATTTGCTCAATCCGTTGTTCCGAAATTTGTACGTCTTTTATTTCTTTAATTACTTTTATCTCTGCCATTTCCATCATTAGTTCCTCAATCTCTGAGAATTGGTATACTTCATCTTTCTCTGAACCTTCCGAAACTGAAGACTTAAGTGCCGTCCTAGATAAGGCATCCGCAATATACATATGCTTTACTTTTTTGTACACCAAATCGAAATGATATATTTGTAGACTTTATCTCATTCTTTGCAAATGTCTTGGTGTTTTTAGAATTGGTTTCTGAAAGATGGCTTTTAAGGGCAAGTGGTCACTTTCTACTGTTATATTCCGTCTAACGCAAAGATACTGGTCAAATCGCTTAAAACCAAACAGCACAGCCAGACACTTTTTCTATTTGGGCATACTGTTGTTCAGTCTTCGTCATCGTTCGTGATGCAAAAGCTACGGGGTGCCCTTCCTGCATCCAAACAGCTCCAAGTCCATACTGGCTGGCATCACACTGCAGTGTTACATCTTCATTAACATCATAATATTTCAAAACGGGAGCCGAAACTATCATTTCTTTCAAATGACGAAAGGCATTTTCTTGCTTATCGCTCCACTGCCGTTCTTTGATTTCTCGGCATATGTCTCGTAATGGCTCTGTAACGAAAGAAAGATTAGGCAAAAATCTTGAAAGATATGTACAGACCCCAATGAAAGTTTGTGTTTCTGCTTTGTTTTTTGGTGCTGGCATTTTAACAATCGACTTTTGATTTGGCAATTTTTAAGTCTTACCTGTTTTAACCCTTTTGGTACGGAGGTGGTATACATCCATATAAAGTTCCATTGGTCTGTAACGTACCGTACCGAAATTTGCTTAGGAGGCACCCTTTCATCGACTTCTAATTTTATAACACCTTCACCTTCAAAAACATCCGCATAATGTTTTCAGAGAATCGTTTTCATATTCCTTCAGAGCATTGACTTGAATAATATTCATCTTAATTGAATCGGTAGCTCCTATAATTATATCACAATTTGTGTTTAAAATTTGAAAACACAAGTTATGGGTAACTCCATTTAAAACACATTTTAGGCTACTGCTAGTACCTACCCCGATTGGATTCAGAATCTGACCACTAAAGCTTCTTAATTTTGCTTCGCTCATACGAAAAGTTTCTTTTTGCCTTTTAATCGTATAAATAAATCTATATTCATAATGTTGCATGATGCACCTGTGTCAGTTACACATTTCAAACTTTCAGTTTCTTGGCATCTACTGTTCTCTTTAACAAAATCTATATTTTTTATAACATTGCTCTTCTTAGCTGTACCTCCCTTTTCCACTGTTTGCACTTTTAATATTTCGTCATCCGATGACCTGTCGTTTATAACCACAGTACACATATTAAAGGTAATATATTGCGCAGGTTGTCAAAGTTGGAAATGTCAAAAAATTAAAAATGGCTGTTCGAGTGCCCACAGGAACTCAACGCACATCATTAGAAACAACAACAAAATATTGATATTAGACAAGGAAAGGGGCACTGAATCCACCATTTTACCACCATAATACCTCGATTTTGACAGATGCGCAGAACTGAACAAAAATGAAAACGCTAATGATATTACCTTTAATATGTGTACTGTGGTTTATAACTGCATTAACATTTTTCCTTCTATGGTTACTGCCTGCAAATCTTTTTTTTTATACTCGTGATTAACAGTTGCTTTCCATATTGAGCTGAAGTGGTTTCTTCGATTACACTTTCTGCATATTTTTCCATAGGCCAAACATTTACCTCGCTTGTGAGAGAAACCGATAAACGAATGGTAATCCGTTAAAATTATTTGTTTTTTAAGATTTGTATTAAAAAGTTAAGTTTTTGAGCGTGATTAGCCATTAGATTCGGCATTTTAGTTTATTTTGGATATTTTTTTTTCAAAATCTATACTTATTTTTTAAATAAGTTAAATAAAATAATATTCAAAGTGGCTTTTTATATTTTTCTCTTAAGTGACCGTCACGTTCCTATATAACAAGATTTACAATCTTGCAATACCTACCCTTGCAAAAGTACGAATTTGAAAAGATTTTTGTCACATCGCAAAATAATTTAAAATTTTGTATAATTTTTTGTGAAAACAGATTAATAAATAAAACAAATACAATTTAAATTATTTATTCATTGCATATTTTATTTAAATATAATATTCATAGTATCTACATACATAAAATTAATTTCAAAATACTATAATTTCGGGTACAATACTTATACAAATAACATTTAAACCTACAATCTACATGTTTCTGTAAAAGAACTTTTCAGTCTTATGGTTTGTTTTTTTGTTTGCTTGCTAAATTTTATCCTGAAAAAAGAATTGATCAAAAGCGTTAAAACGTCATTTAAAAAGATTGTGAATAATATTATTAATTTTAACTAACATTCAACAAATATGTATATTACAGGAAAAAAAAACCATGCAGATAGGTATGCGAAGTAAATAATTTATGTCAACAAACAATTAGTAAAATACTACGAAATTCAAAATTATTATGATAGATTATCTAGTTATCAAAGGGCATGGTAGTGCCAAGCCAAGTTCTGATACTACACTCTTTTTACAGGAACAAATTCAGGCGATTTTCGACACCCCCCCCCCCCCCCCCCCCCTGAGATATACAACTTCAAAAATCACGAAAACACAAAACAAATCATCAAAATTATGGAGCACTTCGCGACACCGCAGAGTCTTCTAATTTCACACAGCGATAGGACTTCTTGTGCATACAAAGGACAAAATATCTGAGGATTTCGATTCAGGGGGCGAGGTATCCGCCTACTTTCTCATAAAAGCGATCAATTGAATGGCGTGCAATAAATTAAATGGAGCACTTTCGATTGCTGTAGAATGATGAAAATTGGTACAGCGGTAGGTATTAAAGTGCATACAAAGGAAAAAAATTTAATATTTGAGAAGGTTTTCCATTCAGGAGGCGTGGTATCCACCTACTTTCTCATAAAAGCGATCAATTGAATGGAGCACTTCCGATTGCTGTAGAATAATGAAATTTGGTAGAGCGGTAGGGCTTAAAGTGCATAGAAATGAAAATATATAAAATTTGAGGTTTTCCATTCAGGGGGTGTGGTATCCGCCCACTTCTCAGAATGGTTATCAATTATATGGAGCACTTCCGATTGCTGTAGAAAGATGAAATTTGGTAGAGCGGTAGGGGTTGAAGTGCATAAAAAGAAAATAATTTTATATTTTAGGAATGGAAAATTCAAGGGACGTGGTATCCGCCTACTTTCTCAGAACTGCGATCAATTGAATGGATTGCTCTAGAATAATAAAATTTGGTACAGCGGTAGAGCTTGAAGTGCAAACAAAAACAAAAATAAAATATTTAAGGTTTTTCATTCAGGGGCGTGGTATCCGCTCACTTTTACGGAATTTTAACCAATTATATAAAGCACTTCAGGTTGTTGTAGAAAGGTAAATGTTGGTATCTTACGAGGTTTTGACCTGCCAACAAATAAATATCTTTGCAAAAAGGAGTGAGATCAGAACAAAAACATAAATGTAAAAAAATAGCCAAGTTCTTCTATATAAAAATATGTATATTTAACAACTCAGCCGTGAAAATTAGTGAGATCTAAAAGTATACCAAGTTCTAACTTTATGAAGGTTTAAAATCAAATATTTTAAGTAGAGTAATATTGAAACAACTCCAAGTCATAAGAGAAATTTATAATTTAATAATTATTGACTAAAATTTTGTGGGTTCACTTGTCAAGTTTTCAAAACGTTTTGAATTGTGCGTAATAAAAAGAAAACTTGCCACTTGGCGAGTTAACTTTGGATAAACTGAATAAATATATCAGATAGATATTGTGTGTAAAATCCCTATCGAATTTAAAATCATCAGTTTTATCTTATCTTTTCGAATCTAAAGTAAAACTTTTAAACAACACTGAAGACACTCTTATGTTTCTCTAGCCCGGGGGGAAATGGATGAAAAAAAACGACGTCGCGGTCGTTGCTAAGTCCCCTTGCCGGAGGTTTTGTTGACGTTTTCTTTTAATTTCCTTAAAAATCTCTTGTACCTTTCACACGAAGAAACAAAATCGTGAAAATTTTCTGTTATTTCTTTTTAAAGCATCTTGGTTGTAGAGGAATGTCAAAAAATCTCCTCAAATCGTTGACCGGGGAGATTTCATTTTCCCCTCTTACTTCTTGCCCCTCTCATATAAATATAAACTGAAAGTTTCTGGAAACTCAGTTTCCTCGTGTGAAAGGGGACTGAACAATTTACGTGTTACTGGTTGAACACAATTTCCTGCTGCTACTGGAATCGGAGCCGCAGCTGCCACTGCTTTCAAAAAATATCGTACGTCGTTTTTTTTATGCCCACAATGAGCTGTACAGATTTTTGTATATTAAAAAAAACATCCACGAGTTTACTATTCACTTTTTTTAGTTCCAATCATGTCTAATATCATAATATGGAATCCGCAATACTGGATCCGCAGTGATTCTCAGTACAGTGTTATCTTTTCTTTCCACGACTAATAGGTAAAGAGAAAAGAGAGCAATGTACTGCGAATAACCGCGAATCCAGTATTGCGGATTCCATAGTCGACATAAATATTTTTCTTTTAATTAGTAATTTTTTTCGCGACACAAATATGCACTAAAAACTTAAATATTTTTTTTCCGGCTCTTTTTTCCTTCATATAAATTGAAACGTCAAAAGTGCTGCACGTGAAAAGTTAAAAGTTCGCCAACCAATGCGGCTCCGTCATCCCCCCTATATAAAAATCAAAGGAGAGGCACACTTCAATCGTGTAGATGTGTGCCATTCCTTTGATTTATATGTGTGGCATCCACAATTTCATCGTGATCGCCACCGTCATCGCGTTGGTTTGCGCATAGCTTTGAAAGAAGACCAAAAGAGAAACGCCGCTTAAAAATCGCAATCGTTTAAAAGCAGTCTTTATAAGTTCTTCGCAAAATGTGATGATGATGAGCAGTTAAAATATTCCGTGAAAAATCGATGACAAAATTTATCGAACCTGAAAAATCGATGTTTTCTTCTTTCTTTTCAATTTTGGTAGTCAAATACGTTGAATTCACATTAAAACGTGTTTTTGACTTAGGGCCGTTTGTTCAGAGTGGATTAAATCTGTAATAAAGGTTCTGTTTGAATCGGCTGATTATCAAATTCGATGATTAACGTTTTAAGTTATATATTCGAGATTTGAAGATTTACCATGCAGTTGCAATAATCCTTGACCGCCTATTTTCTCATACTTCAAAGATGATTAGTTAGTTTAGTTTAATTTATTCATTGATTGCATACACAGTAAGAGATAAATATTATAAATTAGTGTTATGCTAATTAAATACATTATAATGATTGGAGAAAAAGCTACATACATAGAAAAAGTTTATATAAAATATAAATATAGATAGATATAAATATTGCATCAAATCCAAAAAGTATAGCGGGATAACGGATTAGCGGGGAACAAACATCGATAAAATTGGTCGATAAACGCTGAAAAATGAAACAAAACTCATCCTATTTGTTTCATTTTTCATCGTATTTCGACTAATTTTGGCGATCCGAGAGTTTAAGAACGTAGGCACAGATTGGAAACTGTGACAAATTTAGTCCAGCCATTAACGAAATATACGACCATAACCCAAAAATAAGGCGAAAGAACATTAAAACCTTATTTCTGTTATGTGAATTTTTAGGCAAAAAACTGAAACCCAGTTATATTTCATTCAAACATTTTCGAGAAAATAAAAAAAAAGTAAGTTGTTATTGTGGCAGATACCGTTCTTATAACCTCAATCAAAAGTTCGATTTTCTCCTCTAAGAAATTCCATTCAATGATCTGTGCCTTCAATCTGTAGCTCGCATCGATTAAGTAAGTCTAGAGACGATTGAAATTAAAACAAATCATACGAGTTTTGTTCCATTTTTTAAGGTTTCTTGACCAATTTTATCAATGCGGGTGTACAGAACGTAGGCACAGACGTAGAAATCAAGGCAATACCACTTTATTATTACTATATTTATATTCCTTTTCCATAAAATAATCGATGTCTTTGTCAAATTTCCTTTGAATCCATCCAGTCATTAGTCAATCTAAAATAATATAATTTCACAAGTATATGTAATATCAAAAAGAATTATGTTTTTTTTAAAGAAAGAACACATAGACAACAATCGACGTTTTTGTGAAGTATTCATTCTTTTCATTTTTTGTAACCGATTTATTTTATTTCATATGTATTTCATATTCAGGTACCGATTGTACCGAATATCGATCATTTTTCATCTTTCTTCTCTATTCGGTTGTCAAACCATAAACGTCAATGTTCAACCAGAAAAAATCTTCAAATTTTCATTCCTGCTTTCGTTACTTCATTCCCCCTACATTTCTACACCCCTCACCAAAGCTGTCAAAAAGACGAAAGACGAAACAACCAAAAAGTCTTCATGTAATCAGCGTCAAATTTTCATTCCTGCTTTCGTTACTTAATTCCCACTACATTTCTACACCCCTCACCCAAGCTGTCAAATAGACAAAACGAACGAAAAAAAGACTCGTGTAATCAGCGCTTAGAAGAAGAAATAGAGGAACCTTGGAAGAAGAAATAGAGAAACGGACATATCGAGGAAAAAGTGAAGCGTTTTTCAAAATAGTGTGAGTTACACAAACACAAATGCATTCACACAGGGAAGGCATGCAGTTAGACAGCTAAATCATGGGGCGCCCAAAGGAATTTTTAGCTGTTTTTTTGAGGAATATGTTTTGAGATTTTAAATCGTCAAAATAAAAAAAAGCTTATTAAATTAAATAAACAAGTGAAATTAAAGTAAATAAAGTGAATATATTCTATTCTTCATTGAAATATAAAACAACAAGCGGTGCTCCGTTAAATCCTGTAAAAACACCTATAATAAGAACATAAAGTGAATATATTCTATTCTTCATTGAAATAAAAATATAAAACTACAAGCGGTACTCCGTTTAATCCTGTAAAAACACCTAGAATAAGCAGTGCAATTTTTGTTAATTTCACAGGTAGATAAGCTGTGTCTCATATTCCACATAAATTAAGTGAAATTACTCTGCACTACGGGCGCTCAATGCATTTGAGCGTCTTGCAATCACCAACAAAAGCTAATTCGACCCTGGGTGTAAATAAATAAAAGTGATAATAGTGAAAACTTGCATTATTTTATTTAAAAAAAATAGAAAACAACATGCTGTGCTGTGTTAAATTGTGGAAAAATCCCTAGAATATGGAGTTAAAAATCTTTTCATTTCAGGGGCGGATTGTGTCTCAAATTCCACATAAATTAATGTGAAAAATCATTTTCTTACTTCATGGGTTTCTCTGATTTTTTGCGTTTATGTTTGATATTGTTTTTGGAATTAATGAAACTCTCCAAGGATATTTTCCGTTGTTTCTTCGCAAGCGTTTCGTTGTCTGTTTGGAGATCACAGGAAATTTTCGTTTCGCATCAGCAGCGTACTAGGCTTTAGCTGTCTAAGAAGAAGAAATAGAGGAACGGGCATATCGAGGAAAAAGTGAAGCATTTTTCAAAATAGTGTAACAGAAACACAGATGCATTCACACAGGGAAAGCATGCAGTTAGACAGCTAAATCAGCCCAAAGGAATTTTTAGCTGTTGTTTTGAGGAATGTGTTTTGAGTTTTTAAATAGTTAAAATTGAAAAAAAAGCTTAGTAAATTAAATAAACAAGTGAAATACAAGTAAATAAAGTGAATATATGCTATTCTTCATTGAAATAAAAATATAAAACTACATGCGGTGCTCCGTTAAATTCTGTAAAAACATCTATAATAATCATTGCAACTTTTGTTCATTTCACAGGTAAGCTGTGTCTCATATTCCACATAAAGTAAGTAAAATTACTCTGCACTACGGGCGATCAATGTATTTGAGCGCCTTGCCATCACCAACAAAAGCTAATTTGATCCTGGGCGAGAATTTCAATTTTGACAGATAGGCACCTGACATACCACGTTTCAAAGTATATTTGCATTTTCAACAAACTAGGCTTTTTTATAGCAAAATGCTAAAATATCAATTTTAAAGTATTCTACGATAATGTATTTACATAAAAAACATTACTTCTTATAAATTCATGTGGAATTTGAGCCAATCAACCAGTGAAATGGAAAGATTTTTAATTCCATATTATAGGTGTTTTTACACAATTTAACACAGCACCGCATGTTGTTTTATATTTTTTTATAATAAAGTACTGAAAGCTTTCACTATTCTCACTTTAATTTCATTTTTTCACTTAGTTTAATTATCTTTTTTCACTATTTTAACGATTGAAAATCTCAAAACACTTTCGGCAAAATGGCAGATAGGCACCTTTTTGTTTTTTTCTTTTTTTTTTAATTTGGTGCTTCACTCACATACACTGTATATGTGATATATTTCTCTTCCTTATCTTCTTATTCTAAGGGTCAAACAGAGCGCGGTCCGGCGGGACGGGAATTCTAGAGAATTATATTGTTGTACAAACAGAACGCGGTCAAATTCAGCGGGAAAAAATGAACGCGACGGTAAAATTGAAGTTGTAGATTTTTACAAAGAACGCGACGGTCAAAAGACAAAACAGAAAAAAAAACAAAACAAAATCGCTAGCTCTTTGCACTTTGTTGAATGTGTTTATTTCTTGGAGCTGGTTCCAGACTGAAAAGAATACAAAATATTAACAAAAACTCTTATTTTGTGAATTCTTGCTAAGAAAATCAATAAGTAAGTTTCAATTTTAATTCAGATTTTATAAATTTGAAAAGTATTTTCGTTATTTGTTTGGTGAAAGTACACTCGACATGACTTGGGCAAGACGATCAACTAAATCAATACAACGCCGAAAGCTGACCGCGTTCTGTTTGACGTATCAGAACGCGGAGGGCAGCGGAACGTTCTGACCGTCCCGCCAGACCGCGTTCTGTTGGACCAGGCCTTAATACTAGTGTTGGTTAAACATCGGAAAATTTTATTATCGATAGTATCGATGTTTTTCGCAAAAACTATCGATACTATCGATAGTTAAGTATTTAATTTTCTTGTAAAAACGAAATCAACAGAAAGATAAATTTTGCATATTATATAAGTTTAGGTATGTACTTGTATATTTATTTTCATGGAGTGCACTGAAATTGGGTGCAACAGGACCGATTTGGTGGCTGATTACCAGTAAGAGATTCTGAATGATGATTAGACCTTATGCATTAATTACCTTCGAAATACTTTTGAAGGTATAGGGATTAGGTAGAAAAAACGAGTTTTGCTCTACGTCTCTTCATAATTCATATATAATTCATTTTTCGACATTTTTTCATGTGACAGGTAATTAATTTATAAGAACACATTTTGATGGCGAACACAAAGTCTTGTTTTATAAAATTATGACCATAAAGTTCATAACCTATATAAAATTATATATAAAATTAGTCTTCAAAAATTTTGGAGTTTTGTTTAGTAAATAACAAATTATTTAAATTTTTATCTTTGAGTCGATATCTTTTTTTATCATTATCTGACCCACTTTTTACATTTTTTCGATAGTATCGAAATTTTTAAACTATAGTTTGTTGTCTGTTTGGAGATCACAGGAAATTTTCGTTTCGTACTAGGCTTACCCAGTAGGAAATTTCATCCTCACTGAAAAATTAAGCTGAATTCAACATTGAATTCAAAGGCCACTTCTTCGAAGAAACAGCAAGTACTGATTAAGTTACTTGTTGTCGGCTTTGTACATGGGAAAAATGTCGAAACACTCCCTTCTTTTACCTGGTACTGTACAACATATTCAAGTGAGTGCGGAATTAAAAGATTCTATTTTAGAATGTAAAATTATGTGATGAATCGGTGAAAACTAATGCATAAGTTCAGCATTTCGTTGTCTAGATCCACTCGTCTGCTTTGTAAAGTATACTTTGAGAGAGAAGAAAAAATAATTCTCACGACGCTCTCTTTTTTTGCTTTGTCAAACAAAATGTTATTGATATAGGTGCTGAATTACAATCGACGTTTTCAAAGGTTACAAAATGTTATGATTTCTTTAATGAGAAGTAATCAATTCGTGTCATACGTTTTTCCGAGCAAGAAAAGGGATAAAAACTGAGCTGAGCATTAAAAGTGTATAAATTAAAAAAATTCACTTAGAAAAATAAAATTCACGTTCATACTGTGGTTTTTATAAGGGTCTTACGAGATGCATTTTGGAGTTAAGGTCACTTGAACTTTTAATTGAATTATATTCAATCGTTCCAACTAAGCAGAAGTATTGTTCTAATTTATAAATGAAATATTTAGTGATTAAGCAACCCCTAATGCCCTAGTGATTTCACTAATAAATTTCATCATAATTTTCATCGAAAATAATAAATATTTAAGCTGATCAATAACTACATAAGTAACACTCAATTAGTAATTTCTTTGTTGAATATTCATCATATTTTTCATTGGCAAATATTGATGTAGTGAAAAAAAAGGGCAAATTATTTAGCGATTTCATAAAAGAATTTTCATCATATTTTTCATCAAAAATTAATGTGATTTCTTCTTTAAATATTCATCATATTTTTCATCAGTCCAACCACATAAGCAACTTCCAAGCAGAGATCCAAAATAACCGTTGACCTTTTTTTTAAATGGGTTTCTCACTGAGATATATTTAATTCGCCAATTTCCTTTTTCTCTTGGTCTGTGATTTATTTTTAAAAATAATTTTTTTAGGTCTTTGGGTGAGATTTATCATTTAATTTCAGTAATAGCTTTTATCTGTTGCCTTTTATCATAAATAATAAATGGAAATGCTCAACCTTAAACAGTTTCCCTAGAAAATAAATCGAAAATGGTTAAAATGATTAATTATGATATTAGGCGTTTTTTATTATCAGAATTGATCTATATGGATAATCAAACAACATACATAACAACAACAACACATGAACCTGCTCTTTATCGGGTTCACGTTTCATGATCCGAAAACAGTCTGCTGATTCTCGCCACTGTGAGGTTGTTTTATTTTCGCAGGATGATCCATATGGATCTGGGTCATGTGCTTTCAGTTAAAAAGGTGTCAAATACACATAATAGTGTATATGAGTGTTTTGCATTACATGCGAAAAAAGCTAGCGCATGTAGGTTGGGTTGAGGCAAGAAAAAATCGTTTGGGAGGAGGGGTTTATTTCCCCCAGTTTAGGCGGGAGGGGTAATTTTCTAAAAAATCGACTTTAATTAGAAAAATAATTATTAAAAATTAAAGGCAACACTAACAATGCCGCGTTATATCTTTTTTCAAAGCCAGAAATTCATTCTTCAATTCTTTTCTAAATCAAATTATTTAAGTGAATACTTTTTGGACAATTAATTTTCAAATTCAAAATTTTGATTAAAAAATTAAACAAAAAAATTTGGAAACTACTTTTTTTTAATTTTACAATTTTTTTTAATATTCAATGCTCTTATCTTTTAGTAAAATTTTTTTCTCGAACCGAAAATAACAAAATAAACTACAAACTTCACAAAAAATGTAGTGAAATAAGAATAACTTGTTTTTTATTTTTAGTTATAACTTTTTTTATTTTCGATTTCTCGATAAAAGTAAGTACCTATGCCAAAGTTATAGATTTTTTTTCTACAAAACTGTTTATTGAATTTATGGTTCTCGAGATATGGCGAAAACCCTTTAATACTCCCCATCCGCCAAATTGGGGGTTGCGATCCCGAAAACGGGTTTGTACACTCATACTGATCCCCATATACATCCAACAACAAAAAAATCTTGTCCTGTCCAAAACATAAAGTTGGCTGATTTTTTTATCAACTTTGAAGATGTTCTTTTTTCTCATTCACTCATTTAATTTTTAAATAATTAGGTGCTTGCCTGATATTCTTTGTTTCAAATTACATTAAACGATCAGAAACGATATCTTTCCATACTACATACATAGTTCCAAACATGATTATGCTGCTTCTATAATGAAAGTAACTAAAAATCATGTGAATAAGTATGGTAGTTCGATTTTTAATTGAATTTTTAGAAATTTCCCACTAGGTAGTTCTAATCCTATCACACATTTCATCACATTTTTATTAAGGTTGTGTGTGGTCAAAAAATGAAAAGTCATTTCTCCCACAAATTTGGAAGTAGCATGGAATTCTTTTCCACTTTCAACTTAACATGTGTTAATACTCAATGGGATAGTGTAGAAGGACTTTAAACATCGTTGTGGTTGTTTTTAACCAATTCCCCCGGGGCTTGCAAAAAAACACGCCCAGAGAAACCCAAGGGTGTGTTCAGTGTTGTTTAAAAGTACAGGGTGTTTTTTTTTGGACGTGTGGTTTTTAATCTGGCAATACTTTTTTCGGAGTTGGTCTTTTTGACAGCTGTCACTAGATTTATTCTCAGTTTGGTTTGCCATTTCATAATATGTAGGTCTGTTTGGTAACTCGAAACGTCTGTTTGGTCTGTTTGGTAACTCGAAACGGTAACTCGTCGAGACGTCGTACGGCGAAGCACAATTTTTTTTTATAAATCTGATAGAAAAAAAAAAATGATAAGTAGAATCTTGTAGCAAGAAGTTGCAGTAACCAGACAGGCATAATATGCCTGCGTGAAAATTCGCAAGAAATTTCACGTAACCAAACAGACCAAATGAATAGACTTAGACGCTGATTACACGAGTCTTTTTTTCGGTCGTTTCGTCTTTCGTCTTTTTGACAGCTTGTAGAAATTTATGGATTTGTTGCTTCATTCCCCCTACATTTCTACACCCCTCACCCGAGCTGTCAAAAAGACGAAAGGAAAAACAACTGAGTCGTGTAATCAGCGTCTCACTGGCTGAACACAATCGATCCAGCTGCAACTGGAATAGCTGTCAAAATATTGAATACACACAAATTCAATTTTACGAACACATCGCAACGCAACTGCAGTCGGTGCTGCAGATGGTGCTGGAAAGGATCACTAACTTTTAACTTTTTCACGTACAGCACTTTTGACGTTTCAATTTATATGAAGAAAAAAAAGAGCTTGAAACAAATAAATATAAATATACAAAAAGGCAAAAGCTGTACAGCTCATTGTGGGCAGATAAAAAAACGACGTACCTACGACATTTTTTGAAAGCAGTTGCAGCTGCGGCTCCCATTCCAGTTGCAGCAGGGCTTTGTGTTCAGCCAGTTACTCCTGAACAACGTTTGCAAAACGTGCAAATTTATTACCAAAATAATGATTTGGTTCGCGCGACACATCGCACGCTGCGTCCAATATTCGCTCGACATAATCGCCCAGCAGAGTAATTCGAGCAACCATGGATCGGTGTCGCACCACGTTTACTCTAGTGGATAAAGCGCATCCTCAGAGACGCCGTACAGTGCGCACCGAAGACGCTATTGCTGCTGTGGAGCAGAGTATCGAAGAAAACCCGAATGACTCACCCCGCCATCGCGCGCAACAATTGGAACTGGGGCCTCTTGGCTGGAATTTATTCGAGTCAGCCGCGGCGGCCACTTGCCCGAAATCATTTTTAAAACATAGTGGCAAACCCTTATCTTTATAATAAAGCTATAAATTCTAGGCGTTTTATTTCTTCTTAAAAACCACACGTCTAAAAAAAACACCCTTTACTTGTACATGGGTCATTATTCTTATAGCTGAAGTCTTCTGTGCCCGTAAGCCAATCATCGTTCTTTGTTAAAAAAAAAGTTCTCATTTCTTGAAGCTTTATTCCATCTTTTGAAAAGGGCATAGAACATTAATCTTTGCAATTAAATCTACACAATGTTCTTAATTACAAACTTCTAAAAACATCTTTAAAGTTTCGTTTTGCTTAGAAGCATCTCCAACCTTCCTCACCTTACGCCAAATATTACATATCAAGTCGTTTAAAGATTTTGGTGGATTCTATAAGTGAATAAAAACAAATTTATTTGTCCAATTAACGTTCGATTGACTCATACGTCTTGAAAGGTGATAATTTAGACTAAATATATATGTAACTTTTGTTAGGGGCAAGTAGGGGACAAAGAAGTTATGCACTTTTGAAAGTTACCAAAAAAACCAAAAAATCATATTACACCTCAATTGAGTACCGATTTTCACATAAAAACTGACTTATTTCATACTAAAAAATATACAGAAATTATCCACATACCTTGTTCGCTCAATTCCATAACTCAAATTTCAAAGTAATTATTAAAAAAAATATATATTTTACGTGATTGTAAATGCAAAAAATTAAAATTTTAACTCTACTAAAAATGGAAAAACACAACTTGCATGATCGATCTTACCATAATGAAAACAATTTAGAGAAAAAATATGACAGGGATTTATTTATTCCGTTATTATAGATAACATTGCAAAGGCTTAAACTCGTTTTTAGCTTAAGCCTCGTCCAATTCACAAGTCAGTAATGGACTCTTGAATTGAAAAAAAATTAATTCATAAGCTAGTTAGGATTTGTGAATCGAAAAAAATTCATTTATAAGCTAGTTGGGATATGTGAATTATAAAAAAATCAGTTCATAAGCTAGTTGGGATTTGTGAATTGAAAAAATTTAATTCGTAAGCTACTTGGGATTTTTGAATTGAATAAAATTTAATTCATAAGCTAGTTGGGATTTGTGAATTGAAAAAAATTCAATTCATAAGCTAGCTAGAATAAAATTTTTTTCAATTCATAAATCCTAACTAGCTTATGATTGATTAAATTTTTTTTCAGTTCCCAAATTCCAAAAACCTTGTGAATTAAGTATTTTTAAATTCAAAAATCTAAAACAGCTTATGGCTTAATTTTTTTTTAATTCATAAACTCACAACCTTAGAGCTATAAACGTTGTTCTTTTCAAAATGAGCAAACAAGAATCAAGATTTTGGAAATATGTAAAAAGGAGTATAAAAGGAGTAAATGACCATAGTAAAGATAAAGTTCTACAACAGTCGAAGTTTGTGAAATGTTTAATCTATGGCAATGAATACAAAAAAATTCAGGGAATACAACAAACCTCAACGACCACTTGAAAAGAAAACACGCGGATAAACTCAAGTAAGATAGATTGTCAATTTGAAACTGCATTTCTCTTGATTCGGATATACGTGGCTACTTTTACTTCAAAGAATGGATTTCACTTTTTAAATAAAATGTCGAAAAAATGAATTCGGATTTTATTTTATTTATGAAGTATGAAGTGTCGTTTCATTCAATATTTCATTTCGTCCAGTGGCCTTGTTCAGTGAAAGTATTGACGGCTCAGTTCAGCCACCGTCTATGAACCTAGTCCATTGAAATATTACAAAATTTTGCCCAAACCTTGCATTTTGTAGACAATTTTTTTTATTTTAATGTGTAGTGTGGATCAGTGTGAGTATACCAAATTATTTTCGGGGTTGTAACCCTGCCTATTTGGGGGGAGGGGTGTAAAAGAGTCCATTGAAATGTTACAAAATTTTGCCCAGACCTTGCATTTTGTATAGGACAAAGTTTATTTTTTATTTTATTGTGTAGGGTATAATGTAAATATGTACTTTTACAGAGAAATCGAAAATATTTTATTTTTAAAAAAGTATTGCAAGTATGTACAGTACATATGTGTTTACTCCAAGGATCAAGACTCGGGCCGTTGTTATTCAACATATACACCGCCGATCAGCCAACCAACATACCTGGAACAAAGACGAAGCTCTATGCGGACGACTCCATCACTTATGCTACCTCTTCATCACCTGAAATCGCTGCCAGGAGAGTTCAAGAACACATCAAGAACGTATGGAATTATTATCTCAAATGGGGTCTGAAGATAAACAGCAGCAAAACAGAACTGATCTGCTTCCGTACACCAGTGACAGTCTTGAGAAGAGGAGCGTTTGCTACACGCTGCGACAACATCAAAATCAAGCTTCCCGACAGCACTAAAGTATCGGTCAAGACGACAACAAAATACCTGGGAATCAACTTCACCAACAAAATGAAATTCAAGAAGCACGCTGACTTGATGCTGAAGAGAGCCAACTTTTCCTTGCACTTGGTCCACCCGTTACTCCGGAAGCGGAATGGACTAAGCAAGAAGACCAAGCTACTTGTATACAAGCAGCTCATCAGACCCGTTTTAACGTACGCCTTTCCTATATGGTTTACTATATCTCCGACAGCAATGAAGAAGATGAAACTATTTGAGAGGAAGATGCTGCGCATTTGCACTGGACTCTACCGCAATCCATTGACGAAGAAGTTCATCCCCACCAAAAAATTGTACGAGGAAGCAAAATTGATACCTATTGATCAGTATATGCTTCAGCTTGCCGAGAAAATCATCAGGAACCTGGAAGACCATCCGAACCCAGAAATTGAGCAACTCCTGCAGCAGCAGCTACAGCCCAGCCACAGATATCTTAATCCCCGAGCCATCATTGACGACCAATTTGAAGACATTATCCACAATGACGAAGCCCCATTCTACGAGCGAAACACCAACAGACACTACAGGGGATGAACCCTGTAATACTTTTAATTTTTTATTATTAAACACATTTTATCCTTCATTAATTTTATTCCTAAATATTCAAATTCATGTATTAGATTAAGTAAACATTAATATGATATTGTAACAAAATAACATTGTATAAAGACAAAAGAAGAACGTTGGGCCCCTATTGTTGAGCCAACAAGATTAAATTTAATAATAAGTTAGTTTTAAGTCAATTGTATATAAAACAAATTGAAAATAAAAATTCTTAATCTAAAAAAAAAAATCATATGTGTTTACTTTATTAAATTTTATTTTTTATATACATACATCCCTTCCCTGTAATTCTTATTCTTATGCAAATTCTTACCACAGTTAAAAATTCATTGGGGCGCCCAGCTAACTGCATGCCGCCCGCCGACAGAGTGTCAATGCATTTGTGTTTGTGTAACTCACACTATATTGAAAAAAGCATCTCTTTTTCCTGTATTTCTTCTTCTAAGGTGTGAACCAATGAAAAAGGCGTGAATAAAAACTGATAGGCACAGCATTGCAGGATCCCCCGACCGGACGCAACTTAATACGATTCGAATACAAGTCGTACCGAAGTGAAACGAAAATAACTGTTTGCAAACGGGATTATCTAAAAAAAATTGTAACGGATTTGAGTTCAACGTCCAAAATTATGCTAACATTCTTGTCTTGTCTGTCCACCTTAATTTTGTCAAATACTTTTTCGGTCATACAATTATTGAAATATAATTTTTTAATTAACGATATAAATAAAAATGTGAAAATTAAAAATGTGCTATTTTTGTTTTCAAAATTCTTTTTCCGACCATTGTAGTCGGAAATGTAATGAGCGACAAACGAAAAAACCCTGGGAGACAAGGGAAATTTCTGAGCGACAGAGCCTCCTGTTTTAAAATCTATTTTATTTTGTTTATTGATTGATAAAAAGGACTGCAAATCATTTTTAAAAAACTACCATATGTCAAATATACATTTTTAACGGTAAAATAAAAATTTGATTTTGTTGGAAATTTTTTTGATCGCAGTTGCGTAATATAGTAGACAAGACCTATTTACAGCCTTAGCTAGGAAAATAAACCAATAAAAGTGGTTAAGTTTTTAAATTTCAGGAATATAACAAATTGAGCACATAACAATCAGGAATCAACCGAATTTTGTAATTTATTTTATGTACCTATATAGATATATTTGAATGAACTTTTTTTTAACGTACAAAATTAACGCCCTTCAGAGCAATGATATACAGAATAGTAACTTTCAATTTATTGTACAACAAAAACAACACTTCCTTATTTTTTATGTTCATATTTAGGTTTATTTTATAAGTTTTCAGTTTATTGAAAATAAAAACAGTAATAAATAGAAAATAACTTAAAATAGATATGCACTATACTATACATTAATGCAATTAAATGAAAGAACAAAAAAATTTGCATTATTCAATTCAATTAATATGATAACTTCTGAAGCAAAACTTCAAAACTACCATTTTATGTATATTTTTTTTCTAAATCATTCTCCAAAAAAGGCGAATATTGTTTAAGTTTTTATATATTATTGTTGCAAAATTGACAAATTACATCTACAATTTTGTAAGACAGAGTTTAAGCTTTTGTCTAATTTTTTAATACATATAGATACAAAATTTTGTTCGTAATACATTTTTTGGCTTTTAGTGAAAGAGAGTTTAAATAATAATACACTAATCGTACTAAATTATAAATAAATTCAATAAATGCTATTTAACAATAAAGTAAAAAGCGTAAATACATATGTAGGTATATAGTAGGTTCTAGCCAATTTCATATCTTGATGGAATAAAGAAAAGAGAAAAGAAAAAGATCTTTGGAAATAGTTTTCAGGATATAATAAAATATTTTCATCATTTTATTTATTTAAGTAATTTACTAACCAGTAATTATATTATATTGATAAATCAAAAAGCTATAGTGAATACATACATTTAAATCAAAGTTCTAAATTAACCAGTTCAGATAAATGAGATCTCACAAATTTTGCTCTGTCAAAATATGACCAACCAAATGCAATATTTTCGACCTCAGAAGTTGGCATATTTTTGAGATGGCTTATTTGACTGAACTGGCCTAGTATAAAAGAAAATTGTTTTCGTGTTTTAATTAATCAAATTTCATTTGCGATTACGATTTATTTGATAATTTATGTTATGTTTTTTTTATGTAAATCAAACATTTTTCTTCTAAAAATAACATTTTAAAGAAAAATATAATACTATCTTTCAATAACACTTAATTTATACTTCTATTTCTACGAATTTAGTTATTGGTGTTATGTATGTATATTGTATGTGTATGTTTTGTTTCCAAAAATAAATTCAAGTTATGAGAAATTAAAATAGCAAATCAAATGATGAGGAACTACAATCAATTCTATCAATAACGTGATTCATTTGCTTATAAATACATACGAGTATATGAATATTTAGTTTGTCTTTTTTTGTTTATTATTTTTTTTTGTATGCAAATAGTTTTTAGTTTTTTATTTAATTTTTAACTCCTGTTAAAAACTATAATATTATTTTCTAAATAGTTGATGATTATTTTAAACTATATATAGGAAACCAACTAAATTAGAACAGTAACGCTACTATGAGATTTCTTCTGAGTTGTTAACAAATATGGGGGCAAACCTTTCACTGGGTGTCAATTGTTTGTCTTCCACTTTTTTGTTTGTGTATTTTTGTATTTTTTTTTTTTTCAAAAACACTTGAATGCACACGCTGTAAAGGAAAAAATTAAATTTTTAAATTCAAATTGAAAAATTGTAATTCAATATTAGAAAAATATATTATTATAAGTTTGAAGTTAAATTCATTCGATCTTACGCCAGCGTTAGCGGAAGTAACCACATGTTCCTTATTTTGGACAACAATAACTTGGCAAAATAAAATTGAATCGGTGAGTGCAAGAACTTTACAGGCACAAAATTATACTAGTTTTGTTCGGTGTTCTTTGTCCCAAAGCGACCTGGGGAATTCAATTGTCAAAAAACTCAGGGATTGGATTTTTATTTTACATCGAACGCTTCAGTGCTACAAGTTTTGAGCAAACCTATCTTCTAAAATCACATTTCGCAGAATATTAATCTATTTTCTTTATGATATACGAATAATACAGTTTTTTGTTGGCCACAACAACTTTTGAACAAACCATTTAATTATATATTAATTTATCTACACTCAATGAAAATCTTACAAGTCTCAAGTCTACATTGAGACAATGCTGTGACTTGTGGGGTTTCATACAATATTTTTGATATCTCGATTCTTTTTCAGAATTACAATAAATTTTTTATTTTTTTTTAATAGCAAATTGGATACTAACCTTGATTTCATGAAACTAAAATGCACACACAAAAACCTAACAAATTCTATGATTATAAAATATTTAACAAATAAATATGTTAGAGAAATACTGTGTAGTAGATAACTTGATGATCGCTATAATTGTGATCGAGAGAACATTGAATTATAATTGTATAAAAATGTCATTTGGAAATAATAAAAAGGAGAATCTCTTCTTCTGGAGTTCATTCTAGTTTGGACTGTGAAGGAAGTGAGCCAATGGAGAATTGGGCACAGAATCTAAGTCCTTTATCAAATATATGAAACATATGTGTTGCTTTAGCAACAAGTTAAAACTGCCAACAGTTCAAGATAAAAACTTTATACTCTCTTTTATCTTTATTTTAATAAGTTTCTATGAGGACTTCATAATTCACAACATAAATAAATAATTACCGTTATTACAATAGGCGTTTTTCTTAAACGACGATTGTCACTTTTTGTGCCGAGTCACTTTTAAGGCGTTTAAAAGTCGGTATTGCGATCCTTGAATGCCAGTCGATTTGATCAAAACGTTATTTGAAGCAATTTTGTACATAATTTTTATTAAATTAAATCTTCCTATATAGGTTCATAAATAAAATGCAAAATGAGTTTTGTTGTATTAAGAAACGAAAAAAGAGATAAGACCAAAAATACACGATACTTACACGCGATTTTTCATTTTATACTCTTTTTAGTTTAAGTGTTTTTTTCTGATAAAATGTAAAATTTTAAGTAATCGTTATTAAAAATAAAGTAAACCTTTGAATTCTCTTAAATGGGTTTAAAACAATTAAAATATGCACATAACATATTTACAATCAATTATCATTAACAAAAAAAATATTTGAGGGCGAGTTATAACAAAAATGCCGCTGAGTGTAAATAAATTTTTAATATTTAGCGAGTTAAATGTAGTACTCACCCCGAACGTTTCGCTTCAAATTACATCGAGCGTGGTCACCGGGAAACTGCCATGAAAATGTTATAAGTGATGTTTGCTACGCAAGTTGTCTCTTGCTGTTGTTGTTGTTAGTGAAACGCAAGTTGGGAGCAAACCGTGCTCACTGCATTCCTGTTTATTAAGCGGCAGTTGGATCGACCGAGAGGCGATTAAAATGGGATCCCATGTTCGCGACAGGTTGAAACTGTCGTCTCGATTGAAATTACATATGGCAGGAAAGCTTTTTAGTCTAATTGGCTATCTTCCTTTTTCTCTGACGGAATTGGCTTCCACGATCTAAGTTTTTTAGGGTAGCCATTCGCTTTGAGGACGTTGTCTAGCAGTGAAATTTCAGTGGCAAGATGGTCGCTGTCACATATCCTGTGGGCTCGCTGAACAAGTGTAGAGACAACAGATCTCAAGTTCGCCGGATGGTGGTGGGAAGAAGCGTGTAGGTATCTGTTTGTGTGTGTGTTCTTTCTGTAAACTGTGTGTGCCAGTGTGCCATTTTGTTTCCGATCACTTTCACGTCCAAAAACGCTATTGAATCATTATTTCCTTTTTCCATCGTGAACTTAATTTTTGGGTGCTGTGAATTAAGATGCTCCAGGAAATTCAAAATGGTGTAATTTTTAAGTATATAAAGTATCATCAACATATCTCAGCCAAATTTTTGTTTTTTCTTTGGAGCTGTTGCTATCTGTTATCAAAGCATTTAGTTGATGTTTTTAAACCATTGGTTGGCCTGACGGAACACCAAATAAAAGATTCCTCACATTTTGTGTCTATTTTAAGTGGTTTAAAACTTGAAGATGATGAAATGATGGTGAGCTTTGACGTCGAGTCACTTTTTACAAATGTACCCGTGCAGGAGGTACTTATTATCATCCGTGAGCTTATCTCAACATCTGACATCAACGGAAACTATATGCCGCATTTGGAATTTTGTCTTTCATCAGGATATTTCTATTTCAACCAACAGTTTTATCTGCAGAAAGATGGCGTTGCTATGGGGTTACCTTTGGCCCCCTTAATTGCAGATCTCTGGATGGAGCATTTCGAGAAAAAAGCTCTGAACAGCTCCAAAGAAAAACCAAAAGTTTGGCTTGATGATACTTTTTGTATACTTAAAAATTCCACCATTTTGAATTTTCTTGAGCATTTTAATTCACAGCAACCAAAAATTAAGTTCACGATGGAAAAAGAAAATAATGATTCAATTGCGTTTTTAGACGTGAAAGTGATACGGAAACAAAATGGCACACACAGTTTACAGAAAGAACACACACACAAACAGATACCTACACGCTTCTTCCCACTACCATCCGGCGAACTTGAGATCTGTTGTCTCTACGTGGAAGATCGTGGAAGCCAATTCCGTCAGAGAAAAAGGAAGATAGCCAATTAGACAAAAAAGCTTTCCTGCCATATGTAAGAGGTGTAACTGATAGAGTAGGAAATGTTTTAAAACGATATGGTATAAAATCCATATTTTGACCACCAAAAAAAAGTGATTAACTACCTACAATCACCTAAAGACCAATTCCCTCTCCTGGAGTATATGCGGTACCCTGCAGTTGTGGGTCTTCATATGTAGCACAGACTCAGAGGAGTATGGCTACACGTTTAAAAGAACACATTAGCGCTGTAAGCAAAAAACAAAGAGAAAAGTCCGCCATATGCGAACATTTACTAGACCACCCAGACGAACACCACTGGATTCACTTTGAGCAAGCGTTCTAGCAAACGAGCCACATTACATCCCTCGTCTGGTACGCGAAGCGATTGAAATTAAACGTCACCAAAATTTCAATCGAGACGACAGTTTCAACCTGTCGATCCAACTTCCGCTTAATACGAACAGGGATGCAGTGAGCACAATTTGCTCCCAACTTGCGTTTCACCAACAACAACAACAGCAAGACACAGAACCCCCTACGCAACGCTACAATTTACGTAGCAAACATCACTTATAACATTTTCATGGCAGTTTCCCGTTGAAGCGAAACGTTCGGGGTGAGTACCACATTGAACTCGTTAAATATTAAATATTTATAACGCGGCTAATCCGAATAATTTAAAAATGTCTTATGTAAAAAACCGCGAAAACCTTAAAAGTTATATTAAAAAAGTTAGTTGGGGTGGTACACTCGGGCGTATACGTATTTTTTAGGGAATTTGAAACGAACAAATTGAATGAATTTACAGAAGCTAAACAAATATTATTCTCAGGTGTGGCACAAATGTGTACTAGTTTGTGAAAAATGTTTGCAGGTCAAAAATTTGCGTATTCTGCAATGATTCTGAAGCGTAAAAAGAAAAGCTAACTGAACTAAGTTTTGTACAATGTGCAATATTACATATTTTAATTTATACTGAAAGATTTCGACCGATTAATTGTAAAGCAAGAGAAATATTAAATTTTGTTTTAGTGTTTTTGTTTGATTTATGCAAATATACATACATAAATCGAACAAACTTATCGATTTATCCAAATTAAAATATAAATCCGGATGTAAATTACTTGAATTTAAATTATTTTACATCCGGATTTAAGTTTTTAGATTAGATCAGATTTTTATTCAACCAAAAAAACAATTTTCCAATGGGCTTTTTTGATCAGTTTTCTCTTATGCGAATTAAAACAATTCCATGTTTACACCCTACGTTTCGTTGAAGATTCTCAACTTCCACAGGGGTTACAATTTATTGAAACTTTAATAAACACAATAATTAAAATTTTTAAAACATTGGAAAATTATTTTTGTGAACTTACTTGTTTTCTATATGATTTTACATTTATTCAGATTTTTAAAATAAATAATTTGTAGGGTGTAAACATGGAATTGTTTTAATTCGCATAAGAGAAAACTGATCAAAAAAGCCCATACATAATGCATTGCAATTTAAAGAATTGATTAATAAACATATTAAAACAATTTTCCATTCATAATTAACATTATTATTTTGAATAAATTAATACTTGGTAATTTATGCCGTCAGCCTGAGTGACTTCCAAATTATGAATAAATTTTATATTTATTAGATTCTTTAACTACAAAATATTTATATATTTGTACATGTTTGAATTAGGCCACTATTTTAAATTGCAATTAAAAAGACTATGAGTTTAGCTCAAACGAAAATATCAAATACTAAAAGCATTCAAGAATTATTTTGGATTGATACAGAGAAACATTTTTACAGTATCCATAACGCTGCATCCAGTTGGATCCATTCAGCAGGTTGAATATCTCAGTCTCCTCTAGAATATTTTTGCCAAAGTGCGATCATCTTTTTTCCTGTAGAACAGGGCATATCCCTTACTCGTAGATTGCAAAGACTGCAATTATTCATGAGATCATTTTTGTAGGACATAAAACTAAGATGTAACATTTCACCTTTTACTTTGAAAATAGTTCCAAGAGCTCCAGTTGGTAGGTTGGTGTTGAAATAATTGAGCTCGTTGAGATTGTAGTTAACTGACTTTTTCTATAAGATACCCCTTTCATTTTCGTCTGTGATTTGAGTTATTTCATATAACTTTTTTTCCTCTACGCTAAACGTTAAACCACAGTCAGCCGCCAATCTCAACCAATCTTCATACGATATTTTCTTGTACTGAACTGCATAAGTCCAGATCAGTTTTGGTTGCCTTTGTTTTACACATTTCATCAATTCTAACTTAGTAGTTCGCACTGAGCTTTAACGTTGAGACGAAAAGTGTTGAAAGTCCTATTTCTAGATGGTGCATGTGTATTGGTGTGTTAAAAGATATGTAAAATATTTACCTTAAAAAAAAGAGCAGTAAATTTTCCACAGTATTAAACTTTTTCATTTTCGGATTTAAGTTTCTACCTGAATTAAACTAGTGATTCGTAATCCAGTTTTGACATCCTTATTTCAATCACAAAAGTCAAACCGAACTGTCATCCGAGACTGTATCAGTCGTATTTATTAGATTTCTGAATAATGCTCTTGGACAGTTATCCAGCTAACCGTCTTAATAATTAAACAAACTCCCTGGTTCTACACGAGCTGTTGCCCAACTAAATTCAATTTTATATATTTTCGGAAATACAAAATGGTACCTTTACTTATGAAGTTTTTCAAACCTGAATTAAACAACCTTTCCAAAGAATAAAAAAACCGTCATGTTAAAAAAGTTGGATTTAATAGCCAAACATGAAAATTGAATCCAGTTGTGCGTAAGTATTGACAAGGAGAATTATGGAACCAACCTTCTTGCCTAATACATGAAAATATTTGCTACTGTTACTCAACCGATAGGTTATTATTTTAATTGTTGTTGCAATCGATATCTACAAGACAATTGCAATATAGACTGAATTCATTACTGAATTTGTTCATATTTTAATAAAATCCTGTAGTTTATTTTTACGATTGCATAACTTGTCTTTATAGAACTTTATTATCATGTACATTTACGACATCGGTAATTGACATTCTGTGGTTAGACAAAAAAGGCGTGACCCCATCGTGTAAATAGTAATTGAGTAATTTAAAATTTAATTGTGGATTTGATTTTGCTTGTAAGTGTTCTCATAACTCACTTGCCAAAGCTTAAGGTGCTAGTTTTCCTATATGTTTATTATATAAATTGTTAATCAAATATTTGGTCTTGCGAATAGAGGAGGTTTTACTTACTTACGAAATCCACCAAAGTGGTTTCTGATAAATAAATCATGGATTCTTAAACTACTATAAATCAGTTAGAAAATGCAATTAAAAACTCATTTTCAAGTAACTTCATTTCACTTTAAACCCAATATGAAGTTCTTTATTCCAACTACTGGTCGAGGTGACCGAATTAAATCCATAATGTTTTGGCTTTTGAAATTCAACTGGGTTTGGCCTTTAGCTGAAGACTGTCCAGACTATCAAAACTTCATTGTTAACTGCTTAGTTTGGATTTTGCTCTTAGGTTTTTTTGCAACGTTTTATGCAGAGTATCTATTCATCAAAGTCAATCAAAAAGACATATCGCAAGTAGCTGAAGGACTATGTGCACTTATAATAGGAACACAAGGTATAGCAAGAGTTTTCCATTTGATCTTACGTCGAAATCAAATGAGGGATATTTTGCAAAAGTTTTACAAAAAAATCTACGTAGATAAGTAAGTTTATAATCTTAAGGAGTAAAAAAAAGTTGAAAATATTATTCAAACGTACATTTTGTTTGTTTCAGAATAAAGAATGAAAAACTACACTCAAGTTGTGAAAATAGTTTGCGATTAGTGTATTTTATGACTTCGTCGTTTCTTCTTACTCTATTCTTTATTTATCTTAGTGCAGCAATTAAAGTGGCTAGGGATCCAAAGTCCCATTCAAAACCATACTTGGTTAAAATGGAATTTTTTTACAATGCTCAAGAGCCCTGGAAGTATGCATTCACTGTTATTTACACAGGATATGTCGGATTTTGTACAGCTTGCATAATTTCTGCTGAAGATTTTATAGTGGGTACAACTCTCACGCATTGTGCAGCGAGGTATCAAATGTTGCATAAGGAGTTAAGTGAATTATATGAGAAGTCTATGAAAAGTTTCACATCACTAAGCCCACAGAAAAAGGATGAAATTCATAATATATTTCGGGCCAATTTAAAAGTGATCATTAAGAAGCAACAAAACCTTGATAAGTAAGTAGGATACAGAAAATCTCTTCCAGAGAATGCTTTCATTTGAGATTGCGTTCCTTAAATTTATATTCTAATTGGTGTTTTTAAAGTTAAGGGTACCTACTCTAATCAATATTATTTGCGATGTTGAATTTTCTCAAAAACTATAGGAGACACAAAAGCATCTGATTTTTATTAAAAAAAATTATGTTCCTCTATTTTTTTTTTTAAATGTTAATTTAAAAACGAGAAGACCTTCGCGTGCGTTGCTTCGCTATTTTTCAAATAAAACAATTTAAAATCCTGACTTATTATAGGTACAAGGTGATTACCAAAAAGCTAGAGCGTGAAGGTTAGGTTCAAACAAGAAGAAATTCGTATGGGAGGGGGTGCAATTTCAAAAATTTATCTAATTTTGTTTAAAGCCAGAAATCCATTCTTTTATTTTCTCAAGGGCCAACATTTCTATTTCAATTCAATTCAATTTTTCTTTATTCTTATTAATTTAAATTAGGTTTTACAAAAGTTTTCTTATATAACTAACAACATAAGATTATAAATATAATAAGAATAGTTAGTGCCATCTTTATTTAAGAAGAAAATAGAGGTGATGACACATCGGTTTTTTATTATATGTGGGGTGTACAATAAAAAAATTATAAACAATTAAAAAGCAAAATGACTCTGGTGAAATTAAAAAGGTATTACAACTTTAAGAACTTTAAAAGAAAAAAGGTTAATTCTAAAAAAAGCAAGATATAAAACTAATTTTTTTAATTTTCACAAACATTATTTTATGTATTAAAGAAAACGGCAACATTTACATTTTGGTCATCAAATAATAGCATTAAAACACTAACACATCTTTTAATGGATTAAATTTGGAAAAAAGGACAAAATTAAACCCAAAATGCAATATTTATGTTTTTCGCAGCAATTGTTCTGATGTTTAAAACAATGTTAAATTAATACAAATTCCGTATTTTGTTTAGGTTCTTTCAAGAGCTACAGTCATTTCTTAGTTTACCAATATTTGCTTTGGTTCTATTTGGAGTGTTTCTTATGTGCACCGTTGCATTCGCTTTACAAAGGGTAAAATTTAAAATTTCATTACTGGCAGCTTATAGATTTTATATTGTTAATTTAATTAATTTAAAGAATGGCCTTAGCTTGGAAACATTTCGATACTTTTTCTGGTTGGTATCAATATGTTTACAGTTTTTGATGATTGGATCTTTTGGTCAGCGCTGTACAGACGCGGTAAGTAAAATATGTGTGAAAATATTATTTGTTTTTTTTTTTACAACAGTTCATACTTTAATTTTTTTATAAACAGGCTGCTCAAATGTCAGAATCATACTACATGTGTAACTGGGAATCACTTTTATTTTACGGCAATGCAAAAACTAACATTTACCTTATTAAAGATATAAGCTTTTCAATTTTCAGGTCACAGAAGTCTGTTCACCTTAATGGAATGAATTTTATGGTATTATCATCTAAAAGTATTGGATCGGTAAGTAAAGCGGTTAAAACAATTGAGTAAAGAATCTCAGAAAATTATTCTCGAGATAACACATCCGAAGAAGAATAGTAGACTAATTTGTATCACTTAATATAAATATAAATATTTTGAGTTGTTTAAAAATGTAAGTTTAAAAAAAATAATAATCTCAATATCTTTTTTGTTGTTTTCAAGGCCATGAGCTCTTCGGTGTCGTATTTCATGTTTTTGAACGAGATGGATAAAATCGTCTAGAAATGAAACCTTTATATTAACAACTGTCCTAACAATTATGAATAATTGCTTAAAGACGAAGATACCGACTTAACATATTGCTACACATTTTTTAACCCTAAATTTAGTAAAATAAAATCTATTTAAACATAGCTACAATACTTTATAAAAAAAACTTTTATAAATTGGCATTTCTTTAATCACTTCCCTATATAATATAATATATATATTAAATATAAAAAGAAACTTTTCTAAATTAAAAGATTAGAATTAAAATCTAGGATCATGCAAAAGAAGATATCTAGTTAAAATAAGTAAAAATTACAAAATACATTTTTTAGCTCTAGTGCAACACAACGTTCACTGGGCTGCGCAAGATATTGTAATTATTTTTTGTTTTACAACTGTTGCTTGTGCCAATTAAAATTATTCAATTAGATAATCCTGGTTAGGTGAAGTAAGTAAGAAGAGATTTCTTTCTACTCTGGCGATTGAAGGTTTATAAAATAACTGAATATGTTCATTTGCTCAGTTTATTCATAATATGTAAAAGTAACTTTGCGTGCTTACCATTTATTTCAATAAATATCTTTGACGTTTAAAGCTGTCTTTAAGCATCATGACTAGCAACAGATTCCAAATCGCTGTTGTCTTCGCTACCAGTTGCTTCGGTGGGATCGCCCATCGCAACACGTGCATATTCGTCTGTATCGATACTCTTGCAAAAATGTATAGCGTATTTAAGCTTTTCAAGAAGTACAGCCTCAAAATTTCAAAGAGAAAATTTAATTTTAAAATAAATCTATGAAGGAAGAATAATCATTTTCTTACCTTGCACGAGTACCGTGGCATCTTGAGAAGGAAAAAGCATGTATAGCTTTCCGGTAGAAAATGGTCAGGAGGGTTTTTCTCTAGAACTTGTAAAACAAAGTCGCGCCCTCGAAAATCAGCAATAGTGCGTGGTAATCGTGTTCGACCCCAAACAAAGCGTAAGAACAACGACCGCTCCTAAAACAGTTGAAGGAATAGTAAACAAAAATAAACAACCAAAAAAGAGTTTTTAGAACTAACTTGATTAGAAAATTCTTCCATAACTTCCCAAAACCATGAGACAAGCGCTGAATTTGGATCAAATCCCTTATACGTTGCAACCGATTTCAATAAACCCAATGGAATATCAGGAGATCCACAAACCATCGCCTGTAATTCAGCCGCTGAAAACAGAGAAAGTAGTGGCACGGGTATCACTTTGGACATTCCATCGCGAACAGCCTTTACTTGTTCATCGAACTCATGCAGGCGGAAATTTAAAGCAAGGCGCACGTATTCATGACGATTTTGGGATGTAATACGAGTGTATCGTGTGGATAAAGGCACTTCGTGACCCTTGGCCGACGACGTTGAGAATGGCAATTCCAGAGTACTGAAGACTTTTGGATCGTCTTCCATGTTGCGTACGCAAAGTAGACCGGCTACATAATCACGATCAACTTCGGTGAGATCACTAGCACGAAGATTTTCTCCGGCCAATTGGCGCCAAACTGGCTCAGCCATACTGAAAATAAATAAACGTTAATTAATCAAAACTCATCCAATTTTGTATTAAACAATCACTTACTTTAAACTCAAGGGCGAACCAGTCCTGACAGCAATACCCATCAGTACACCCAAGAATCGGAACATATTCATCTGCAGTACAGATGTTAACATTGGATCCAAAAGGAAACAGTCACGATTTGCTCCGGCTTCACCTCTGCCATTAGGTGTATTAATGAGAAGAGGGACACTACCGTTTTGTAGTTCGTCGCACATTTCTGCAATAGACTCCGAGTATCCTCCGCCACAATCATCCACGCTTTCTCCCACAAACTTAACTTTCCACACCCTATGTGGCAAGGAAAGTGCCTCTTGCGTTAGTAAAGGTAATTTTTGCACCATTTGCCCGAAGACGCTCTTCATTCCATCAACACCGGCTAATCCGTTGCCAGATTTGTTACGTGAACGTTTGACTTGAATGCGATTCAATTCAATTACAGGACCATGCTGCTTATCTCGAACCATTGTTGTCTGAATAACCTTCCGGAAAGCTGCTTCTTTTATTGTATACACAAGTACATCTTTCAAAGCTCCTAAACTTAGCTCACCAGCAATCGGAAGCATGGCAAGGCATGGACAAACAAGCTCAGAAAAGTGATGCAACAGTACCAGTCGAGCATGAAGGGCCTCCGCTGGAAGGTCTCTCACGAGATCATACTCCAATGGCGGATTTGGTGGCGGTCGAACTCTCTCTGTTAGCTGCGACGTGGACAAAGCAAGTGTATGGGCTGATCCACAGGTTACTTTAACAATATGCTTTCCTTGTAGAGCTGTTACCAACCTCGGTCTCTGAATAGCGCTAACGGTGCCATCACCAAGTTGTCCCTCATCGTTATCACCCCAGGTGTATACTTCACCTGTATCGCTACATGCAACGCAATGCAAAGATCCAGTAGCAATCGAGATAATTTTTTTTCCTTGAAGGGCGGCAACTTTTTTTGGTCTCCGCACATGATCTACCGTCCCATGCCCCAAACGATGATAGTCCCCTTTGCCCCATGTATAAACAGCTCCAGACCGGGTCAGTGCTACAGAAAATTGTGATCCACATTCAACTTTTATCACTCCCAAACCCGACAGACTTTCAATCTTCGTTGGAACTTTACAGCCATCGGAACCACCCCGACCTAACTTCCCATAATCACCGTCGCCCCAACTCCACACATTATCATCGTCAGTAATACACAGAGTTTGTGCGTCTCCTGAACCACATGCAATGTCAACAGCTCTATATCCAAGTAATGCTTCCACTAGCTTTGGTCGCAATTGATCTTCAGAGTCTCCGTGTCCTAAACGACCATATCTTCCTTTTCCCCATGTCAAAACATGTCCTGATGATGTTATACAAGCCGAGTGAGCGCTGCCACAAGCAATATCAACAATTCCAATCCCAGATAGTGCGTCAATTAACTTAGGTCTATCGTAACTCATTCGGTTGCTGTGCCCAAGTTTTCCGTCTTCACCTTCACCCCAGGAATAAACTTCTCCATCTGCTGTAAGGGCAAGACAGTGCTTGCCTCCAGAATTCACAGCTACTTTCTTAACGAATACATGTTGCAAAGACTCCACTAATGTTGGTGTCGAGACAGAATCAGTTCCACCTATTCCTAGTCGTCCACCGGATCCATATCCAGTGGCAAAGAGTTTACCATCTGGAGTAACTGCATAGAGTGTCTGTTCCCCACCAGCTAACTGTACTGGACGCAATAAACTCAAGGCTTCACATGGTGTAGGAGCTTTAATTCGACTTCCTTCGAGACCTCCCAGTTGTCCCCTGTGGTTGTGACCCCAACCATAGATAGTGCTTGCTCCTCCCCACGATAGTGCCCAATCTTCCGGGTGTCGATTCAACCACTGCAAAAGTTGGCTGTCATGTTCAGCTTTGAATAGAGTATGATCTTCGTGCAGAAATTGAGTTTGTTCATTGACAATCTTTTGATCGACATCATGCATTGACAGGGACATCACCGAGTCTATGTACTGAATCAAATTGCTGGTGCTTGGTGTTAGAGAATTCACCATTGAGGCGGTTGTGTTAGGAGGCAGCTGTTGTTGCTGCAATGAAGGTGGAGGCGTAGGTGTTGCATTGCTTGTTGTACTCGATGACAAAGATGTCGTGGAGTTCATCATTACAGAGGTTGTTGGTGAAGTATTCTGTGGTGGCATCATCTCAGAGAATTTCTTTTTTACTTCCAGGCAAAACGCACGTGGAAGTTCTGTTCGCTTTATTAACGATTGTGCCACTCGAACTGCTATACAGTAGCGCTTGAACCAAACCCACTTATGCATATCGGCTGGCGGTAACACTGAATCAAGTTGCATGTCGCACGCTAAGGCAGCAAGCGTCTTAAAGTAATCTGAGTGCATGAGATGAATTCCACCTCGCACTTGCGGTTCTTCATATTCATACTGTCGCAGAAATTCTGGAATCAGTGGCATAAGAATAGGATTCAAAGAGGGATCTAATACTTTTGGAGCATGTTTTGATGTAAGGACGCAGTGTAACTTTTTTAAGGACCAAATTCGTTGCGCTGTTGTAAGGGAACTCAGTTGAGCGCACGCAGCCAACGCGGCTGCAAGTCTCAACAACACACTGTTGTTGTTCGGCCCTAGTCTTGAATCTAAAAGTGCCATTACTAGGGGCATTGAAGGTTGTGATAGAATGCAACGATCGGATCCTCTTTCCTGCATTGAAGCGGCTGGCATTATAGCATGAACCCAAAACTTCCATCCCCAGCCGTTGACAGAGCTGTCACTGGTGAATTTCCATCTCACTTCATCGCCTGGAATTCGAATTTCTGGAGCCCACTGAGAAAACTCACGGCCAGAACGAGTTGCGATAACACGCCCTGATCCATCCATAATGACAAGTGGATCGTTGCGTTTCTCAGTCGAACATTGCGAGTCGAATTCGAGGCGGAGAGCTTCAGCACCAGGGATTTTAACGTGGCCGAAAGCAGTAACATTATCCACATAAGGATGACTGCTCTCTTGCATCACTGGCTTTGGAATTTTGCCTAAACAATGTCTGGAAGTGCAAAGGTCTTCCAGTTCAGTTATACAAGTTTCAAGAAGCATTGCTCCGATAACAGGTGAATTCGATCCCAAGGCTATCAGAGTATCTGCAATGGTTTGCGATGTAGACTGCGGACCAGTTCTTCCAGCGACACTCAATTTCAGTAGTTCAACCAGACTCTTGGCTTCTGGCTCTCCCAGCAATGAAGTGAAATCATCTAATCCAGTTAGACTTGACTCGGCAATCATCTCTACATGATGGGTCATTGTTGCTGCCATGACTGACATTACACTTGCCGACATTTTTGAGTGTTTGTGAGGAGCATTACTTGATATTGATGCTGATAGTGATAGCGATCCCGTCAAGCTATGAAATGCACTCAGTGGTCCAGCTGGTGCAGGCACAACTTCCGCTTCCGGTGACGGCTCATGAACTGCTGGATCCGTAGCATCAGCGGGAGCTTCTCCACCTCCTTGAGCTATCACTTCATTGTTGTTGTTGTTTGTGGCTACGCTAGGATTTGTTACTCTTTCTGGATCTTTTAAACTCTCAGATTGTTCAATTTCATTGGACATTTTCTCATTCAAATTTATTTTGCTGTGACTTGTTAAAGCAGCAACAATCAGCTGTCGCGCTTGTAGAATACTCATTGCATTAAGTACATAATTGAGGGCTGTTTGTCGAGCTCCAAATGTCTCTAAAGACAACAGAGTTTCGCTCAATGAGAACTTACATTGCTGTTTGCCTTTTGATGAAGCTAAAGTCGATGGCGAGGGCTCAGAATCATATATTCCCAAGCTACTGCCTCCTAGTGGGTCTTTAGTTGTAGCAAAAGGCACTGGACCTTTTTTCTCATCTTCGGGTGGTGATTGTGGGAGACCCCAAGCAACTGAATGTGAACTTCCACATGCTACTCTGTTAACAAATACAGAATCTAAGCCAATAACAAGAGCAGGCTTTTTATTCACCACTGTATTTCCAGATCCTTGCTGTCCATGATCGTTGTCCCCCCAGGCAAATACCTGGCCACTATCTGTGACAGCAAGACAATGCAAAGCACCCACAGCAACATGAATTACTTTCCTTCCTCGCAATCCTTGTATTGGAGCGGGTTTTCTCACATGTTGATCGCTACCATGGCCTAGGCGATAGTAATCACCTTTACCCCATGTCCAAACTTCTCCGGTGCGAGTGAGTGCCAAGCTGAATTGAGCTCCACATTCAATTTGTATTACTCCTATTCCAGTTAAGCGTTCTATTTCATGTGGAACTGAGGAACCCTCGGACCCCCCACGTCCTAGTTTACCAAAATCGCCATCACCCCAAGAGTAGACAGCTCCATCTTCGGTCAGTGCCAGGGTTTGAGCGTCACGACTGCCACAAGCAACCTGTTAAATAATTAAACTGTAAATATATACCTAAATCGCTAAAAATCTTAATGTTATTTCTTAAAAAAAACATTAAAAGAATAAAGTTCATACCTGAATGACACGTTTTCCAATTAAAGTTGATACTAGTTTTGGTTTTAATTGAGTTGTGTTATCGCTATGACCCAATCGCCCATATTCACCTAGTCCCCAAGTGTATAATTCACCTGAAGAAGAAATAGCAGCACTATGTGATGATCCGCATGCTATATCACGTATTTTCTTTGCACGCAATGACTCAATCATTTTCGGTTTGTCCATGGTCAAACGGTTGCCATGTCCTAGTTTTCCGTCTTCTCCTTCGCCCCAAGAGAATACTTTTCCATCCAATGTCAAAGCAAGGGCATGTTTGCCGCCAGAATGCACTGCAACTTTTTTCACGACATACTGATGCAGAACTGGAACTTGTCTTGGTACCGAAACATTGCAGTTATGTCCCAAACCTAACCTCCCATTTGTGCCTTCACCACATGCAAACACTTTACCATCCTGTGATACTATGAACAAAGATTTAGATCCACCAGCTATATGAATTGGGCGCAATCGGCTAAGTGTTTGTGAGAATGTAGGGACTTTCACTTTAGATCCTTTAAGTCCACCCAGTTGCTCTTTGTCATTCAAACCCCAAACCATAACGGTACATGGTGGTTCATTTTGTGATGACTTAGCATCTGAATAATTAGCAAGAGAGCTTGATTCGCTCGACAAACTATCATATTCGCAAGCCAGAAAAGCTGCATCCATAAGCATAAGATCTAAGTCTGTTTGCCGGCGACGTCCAATAATATTGATACCATGTACTTTGCATTGTATTCCATTGTTTCGACAGTGTTTTATCACAATTTCAACGTATTGATAGTACTGTCGTACATCATTCATAAGAGATACATTTACATCGCTGTTTTTCACTGATACCCAGCTATACTCTTTGAGATTGGGGATACTGTCACCAACACGTGTAACAATCAGCGATGGCATGTGTGAACAGTCTGCCGGATTGACAACAATCGATAGGCTATGTATAAGAACGTTTTCATGCATTTCAATACGAATCCAATGTTTTCCCTGGCTACTCGAGGAACTTTGCCAGCAGTTGGGACTTCTATCTAGCAAATGCTTTGCAATTGATTCATTCGAAGACACAGTCAAGGACCGAATACAACGTGACCAGTCCTCTATTAGATCAGTTGGGGGCCCATGTAAGACACCAGAAGATCCACTATTCATGTGTCCATCTCTTGCGGAATTTACCAATTCGATTTCATTTGAATTACCAGTCCAATTGGATTGTTGAGGAAAGTCCACTGTTACATCTTTACCACTTACCGAGGAGACTGTTCCTATTGCACCTCGTGTAATGTAGCCCCATTTATATCGCGGTGTTGAACGGATGCGAACTTGAGAGCCAACAGCAATTACTCCTCGATCGAACGGAGTCGATTTTTCTTTCGGCATTTCTAGAAGCTCTATGTGAACAAAGCATACCCAATAAGTGTCACCATGCATTTGCCAATCAACCTACACAAAAGATTAAAACGAAAATTATTATGAAAATAATTTTTAATTGGCAACTAAAATTTCACAGTAGCTCACCTGCACATTTAAATCATGTAATCCTTCTGTATCCACTTTGAGAACGGTCCCGATGTCACCCTTCTTGATCTCTTCAAAATCTCGGCAACAACGCACATTCATTCCTGGACACACCAAACCTCTTACATACATCGCGTATTGATCTGTAAATTGAAAATCTCTGCGGGTGGCGAATTTAGTTCCACTTGTGTGATGTGGGTCTTGTATTGAAGATCCTTCTACTGTATCACTACTATCTGTGCTGTCATTGTCCGAGTCAGCTTCAGGATCGTGGCGACCAATTTTCATCATGCCACTTCCGTCCGTATCATATACGCTACCCTTGGACGTTGAAGGCATTGGTGGACAAAGATCTGGATGCTCTAGAATCCATTGAACAATTTGTTCCGGAGTTGGTGGGACTTCAGTGTGAGCAGCTGGAAAAAAAAAAAGAAATC